>JAIPRN010000228.1:30420-105467 GCA_025469175.1 Geopemphigus sp. TES_GeoC_2020 | reverse complement strand
TCTGTATTGTCAACTTTTTAAAAACTTGTAAGACATAAACAAATAATTTACCGAAGTGAGTCTCGTATTTGTATAGTACAAAGCATGTAAATTGTATGTTAATTTGATTTATTAAACGGACCTAAAGTTTAATTTGGTATTAAATAAAGTATTGAATATCGAACGAAATATTTTCAATATATGATGAAATATGATTGGGTACGCCCACGATCGTAGTTTAAAATAGTGAACTACCTATTATTATCCTACAATGATTCCTTAGATTAATAAAAGTTTTAAATTTGTAATTTTCATATTTTAATGTTCATAAAAAATGGTACTTTATTTTATCATATTATCAAATAGCGGATAAAATTTCAATGACGTTAAGCAATATTAAAAATAAAACTTTCTTTGTAAAATATAAACCAGGATTTAAAATATTTAAGGTTACCGACGTTAACCTGTGTTTTTTTATGAAAAGTTTAATATTTTCGTTTTATTTCTATCATTTTGTAAAATTGGTAAAATCCTTTGTAAATGTTCTAAATTTTAAATTTCTATTATTAAGTTAATTTAATGTATTTATTTAAATTATTGTACATTTTAATTAAAGTATTAACAATTTTAAAAGGTAATGCCAGTAAATATTTTTCTGAATACTAAATCGTGAAAGTTTAAAATATTTTAGAGAATATTAAATACAATTTAAAAATTATTCTTAATTCAAATATTAATTTTTTTTTGAAGGCCTTAAAAGGCTTCCATGATAAGCCGAGGGTTTATATTATAAATCGATATATGTGTTTACGTTGGTACTCCACTCGAATTACGTTTTATCAACAGCTGATTTTGATATTTAAACGTCAGATTAAGTTAACTTAGTTAATTAGTTTAACAAAGTCCAAAGCAATAATTACCCTAATAGTTAATCAAATATCTCCAAAATTTTTTATTTCCAAACAGAGTAATTAATTTAATGTATTCTATATACATAAAAAAATTTTTATCGTATGCGAACTGAAAAATTAATTTTTATATTTTATAAATATGATTAGTCAATTTTATAATATGGGACATATTACTGTGGTTTTATATATATATATGTGTATGGTAAATCAAATTGTACCATCTAATTGTAACTATATGTGTGAACCTAAAATTTATTTTGTTTGACTATTCTTCATATTTAGTAGCACACAATTTATTAAGTTTTAAGCATGAATTGTTTTTTCTTTTTAAGGAAAATTGGATTTTGTTATAATTATTTTCAATGTTAAATTTATAATATACTAGGAGACCCGGCCACGCGTTGCTGTGGCTGATGTTTTTGTTATATTACATAGTAGTAATTGTCTGGTGATTTCCGACAGTTCTTACCGGTTATATCTCGCTCTACGTTCGCAGATGATATCAATTCATGTTTGAAACAATCATTCTTATGATGAAGTGTTGAAACACTTCGATTGACCATAAACATGCGCGTACGATTGCAAAACGATCCATCAGCACAAATATTTTCCGAACAATTATTAGATAATGGGAACGGTAAAATAGAACTGCAACCAAATACACAATGCATTAAACTGCCTGACAATTTCTGCACTGTTCTTGAAAATGAATTGATTCAGAGTATTTTCCCGGATATACAGAGTAATTATATAAATCATAACTGGCTCAGTGATCGGGCTATTTTGGCAGCCAAAAATTTTGATGTTGACGAAAATAATTTCAAGATACAACAGTTGTTATCAGGCGATCTGATGTCTTTTAAATTAATCGATACCGTTGTTGATGAAAATGATAGTGTAAATTTGCAAATAAATTTTTGAATTCACTGGATATACCTGGAATGCCACCACATAATCTTCGATTAGAGATTGGTTCACTTATCATTTTCATATGTCCCATATTATAACTGCGTAATTTGAATCCATCTCGATTATGCAACGGTACGCGTTTGGTTATCAAAAAGATCACCGGAAATATTCTTGAAGTAACCATTTTAACTGGAAAATTTAAAGGAGAAATGGTCCTGTTGCCACGTATTCCAATGATACCCTCAGATTCTACGATACCCTTCAGAAGGCTACAGTTTCCTGTTCGTTTGGTTTTTTCCATAACCATAAATAAGTCTCAAGGTCAAACAATGTCCATTTGTGGTTTAGATTTGGAAAATCCATGTTTTTCTCATGGGCAACTATATGTTGCATGTTCACGTGTAGAAAACCGTCGAATCTGTTTGTGTTAGCAAAAGACAGGTTAACCAAAAATATTGTACACCGATTAGTACTAAATTGAATTAAAATTAAAACTATTTATAATTCGAAATAATATATTTTATTGTTGAAATTTGAAACTATCTGCTCTACCTACCTCATTTATTGAGGTATTATTTGGTATATGTTATTATTAGGTATATGTTATTTATTACTTTGTAATATATACTCGTTTGTTAAAAAATTGAATAACAAAAAAAATAAAATTTAGAATTAATTCTTTTGTACCGATTTCTACTTAATATTAACTGTACGAAAATGTTGATCAATCGTGTTCAAAGTCCTTCCCCTTCAAATCCCAATTCAGTCGATTTTTATATCAGCTTTAAGGTTTCCGTCTTCGTTCGTAATCAATAATTTTATTATATTAAGGAGTAACGGTAGTAAAAAACCAGACATGGAGATTACCATTACCATTACCATTACGTTGCTGTGGCTGAAGTTTTTGTTATATTACATGGTAGTAAACTATTAACGGAGAAAGTTGGAAGAACATCAGTCATATGGACACCACCGAGCTTTTTTATATTTTTACCTACTATACTATCGGATAGTAAACAAATAATTTGCAACAAAATAATATCGCGACTATAAATATAAACTAAGCTATCCTATCTTTCAAGTTGGATCAACCTGCAAAATTTGATTAAAATCGGTTAAGTAGTTTAGGAGTCCATCGCGGACAAACACTGTGACACGTAATTTATATATATTAAGATACGCGTACACTGACGCCCGTTCGCCATAAATACTACGGGCGGCGAGTAGAGTACGGACTTAAGTATTGATACGATTCGTAACCGGCGACCCATAAACAAATACGTCGCGCGCGCGCGACGGTCGACTCTTATTGTAAACACGAGACGTTCTGGACCGCCGGTGAGGAACCAGACGGACGTAACCACCACCGCTATCTATTTTCTCACGGTTGCCGGCGTAATTCGAAAACGCGCCGACAACGATGTGCTGTTCGTCCGCTGCGCGTTTACAGCGGAACGTCGTTGTACGGGTTGAAACGGATACGTTATTCGAATTCCAGTGTACGGAATTTCCGTGTAGGGGAATTCCGCGCGCTTCGAACGCCAGTGGCGTACTTAGACTTGAATTTTATAGGAACGAGGGGGGGGGATTTAAACGGATAAATTGGACGACCGTAACGAAACGTATTACAAACTTTAATGGATTATTCGTTTATAGTTAACGCGTTATAATATGTATCGAAGTTTGAAAACATATTTTTGTTTTTCGTTATTATTCACACTAAAAACGTACGTCTCGTAAAAAAATTCATTTTTCCTAAAAATTTTCGTGGTGGGAGGGTGGGTTTATCTTCCCTTCCTCCCTCCTTCCTTGTTAGTAAGCGCCACTGCTTCGAGCCTTGACGGCGGCGACAGACTTCCGTTGGCGACTCCGCGTCGAACATTCCCGTCCCCGGACCGTTCTCATATATTCGTGTCCTATCGCAATACGTTTGTGGTTGGTGTCCTAGAAAACGCGCGCAATTTTCGGAAACGCGATCGATCGGTCAGAAACAAACTTTTCGCTCGATTTTACGTTCGAAATACGTCCCGATTTAGCCTAAAAAAGACAACTGAAAACATAATTGAAGCCGCGAAAAAGATTGTTTGTCGATGATAACAAAACCAAACTTATGATCGTATCTAAGGGAGAACATCCACGAAACTCGATATCAATTAAAGACCAGGCGTTTGAAAAAAAAATCAGTAACTTTAAATACTTAAGGGTAGATATAAACTCTCGAGCAAATATCCCACGAAGGGATACATGGAAGAATCACAGCTGGGAGCAAACCTTAATTGTCATTAGTCCAATTATTCAAATCGTAAAAGTTATCGAGAAATACAAAAATCAGATTATATAAGATCAATCGTACTCTATGCCTGTAGGGCACGGGCATCAGCCAAATCTGACGAAAACGAACTAATGATATTTGAATGGAAACTCTCGCGAAGAATATTCGGGCCAAAGAGAAACGACGAAGGTGGCTACGATCAAACAAAGAGCTTATTAGTATATTTTATGAGTCCAATATAGGGGCTATACTCGAGAGCCAAAAATGAAGGTGGGCCGGACATGTGTGGCGAGCTGAAGGCGAACTTTTCACGGGGCGGTAACAAAATGGAGACCCAACAAAACTCGACCAAAGGGGCCGGCCTAGACAACGGTGGGGGGGGGATAGAGTCAAAGAAAATCTTAAGTTATTAGGGGTGCTGAATGGAAAAGACGTACATAGAGAGAAGTGGCGGGAGATTGTGGAAGCGGCAATGCGGCTAAATGGCCTAAAATGAGCCGAACAAAAATAAATACGTTCCGATTAAACGTTTACGAATTACGTCCATCACCACTGTCCGTGCGTGGTCGACATTCGTTATTACTCGGTTGCGTACGTTTTGTTCAATATGCACGGTGAAGTTCGGCAAAACCTGTCGCTTCGAATATCCCCGTAAAACACGAAAATCCGCGCAAAGCGTAAACGTCGCGGGGAGATTCATAGGCACCCAGTGGATAAAACGATTAGGGAACTTGTCACGTAACAAAGCGGTTGTCTTCTGGGATGTGCGTCCTGCCGACACCATATTGAATCGATATTTTGACCGTAAAAATTCGACGATCGTGTCTCGACAGTAACCGGATATCCTTCGACGAAAAAAATACGGGACCAATAACTGGTCGGAAATCCGCGCGCCAAACAACGTGACACACGGTTCTGTCAGCTCGCTTTAGGATTTTCGTCACACACCCCCCCCCCCACCACCACCACCCAGATACGGCGATTTCGTTTGTTTACGTACTCCGACGGATTATTGTTTTTTGAAAAAAAAAACGTCGTCGTCTAGTCAAAATCCAATCGGGCCAATCTTGACCGTTCTCCGTGATCGGCTGGTTTCAATGTTCGTGTCCACCGGTGAATCCTGTACGCACGCGTACGAAGACGTAGCCTCCCCCCCCGCCCGGTTGTCGAGAACGACGGCGGAACGATTTTCCAACACTCGCGTTTTAACACACACTCTCCCTCCTCCTCCTCCTCCTCGCACTACACTCCTACACGTTTTTGCCGTGCACGAATTGTTTATTGAAACCGATACGGAATCGTCGGCGTACGGTACGATTTATAACGAAATGTTCAACAATGTCCGAACGATTGTATCGTTATAACAGACATAAATACACGTATTGGCCATATTTGGAATAAACGAGAATCCGAACGCGTTTCTCTCGTTTTGTTTTTTTAAACCGTCGTTTCTAAATTAATCGACTTTTCGTATCACTCTCGGAATTTCGACAAAAAAGACGCGCAACAGAACCCGCCGAATAGATTTACTCGCAAACAGCGAATAGTCTATGTCGTTCGTCAAGTGATTACGACTTGACGAATTTCTAAAAGGCCGCGCTGTTGTTTGGGACAAAATAAACGGAGGGATAATATCTCTTAACACCTCCACCCACCCACCACCCTCGTCCGTAACTTCAAAACGATTTTCGATAATCATTTTAAAACGCGTAAACGTCTACTACGCGCCAGTCTACGTTTATTTTGTTCGTAAAAATTATATCGTTAAATATCGACGTTTAATTGATTTCGACGCGTTCGTTTTTACACGTTTTCTACCATTTTAAACGCGTTTATGTAAACAAAATTACCGATACTAATGTAATAATCGAATGTCGGAGAGGACGGAATCCCTCCGATCGTTTTTTGCGTGCCCAAATTATTTTTTACGTGAACAACGGGACGATACGAGTGGACGATGGATATTATTTTTTTCGATTTACGTTTTCGGCGACGATATTACTTTGTTATTCGCTAGTGTCCGTTAATACAATGGGAAAAACGCGATAAATTTGAATAATTTTTCAAATTCGAGTTAATTTACGTTTTACGATCGATTTAAACGATAACGGAGCCAGGCGTACGCCACAAAAACGCGGATTTCCTACAATACTACGCTACCAAACGTTAAAAACACGGACGTGACCTCGTCTGGGACATCCGTTACGCGTAATTTGCCGACGGTGGAGCTTTCGAAATCGTCAGCTCAGGTTTTGTAGATGGATACCGACAGCCGTCTATTTTTTGAACTCGAACGCAATTTATTATTATACCTACGGCGGACGTATTCAATTTTTCCCAGCGGTCGATACGGATGGTGGGGTTGGGGACGGGAAGAATAAGCTACCGATGACATTTTATCGTATTTTATAGGTTCGATTTATTAATGCGCAAAATAACGAGGTCGTTGAAAAATGTACGGTCGCGGTATTTACGAAGAAAATCCGGGAATTTTAATTTTAGCGGAGGGGACCGTCTCTATTGACTACATCCGTGGAAAACCGTTTGGTTTAAACGCGACAAAATTGCGCACAATAATTATAATATTTCGTCCGTAACTACTCTAGCGAACGTTTAACCGCGGGATTTTCGAAAACGCCCGTGTATTTTTATTTCCGGCGAATTACGAACGGGATAATTATATTTTCCGTTCGATATTACAAACGTCTTCGTCCACTTTTCCTAAAACAATAACTACGCGATAGTTGAAAGGAGCGTGCGTATTTTTTATTTTACGAAATTATAAAAAAACAAAAAAACCCGATTAAAAAAGATCGTCGCCGATACGGTAACCCCGCGTTCCTTAACCTTCGGCGTTACAAAACGATTATTGTAAACGGATGAATGTTCGCGAACATTAATCGCCGGATTCGAGTAAAACGAAAAATAAAATCGCGTCTCCCGAAGGCGTTGTACTATTTGCCCGACTCGAAAAAACGAGTACTATATTCGTTCGGGCGTCTAATAAACCACGCGACGTTACTCTAGCCAATTATTCGGCAGCGAACGTTTATCCGATTTTATATCCGACCCGTCGTCGTCTAACTTACCGCCGCTCGGGCGATAACTTCCGAAACCAACGACAATTCCAAACGTATTATTTACCCTAACCACCGCGCGACCGTACTCGCCCCTACCGGTTAACGATGTAGAATAGTAGCCGACTACTATTACGCCTCTGACCGAACAAAACGCGCGCGTGAATAGGCGGCGACTACTTAACCGTCCAGAAGCGGAGGGTCGACGTCGTTTTTTTACGATATTCAACGAACGCGACGATACCTTCATGTACACGCGAAAACGATCGTCGTTACACAGTCGGCAAGCTGTCCCACTCGTCTACAGCATAGTGTAGTAGTCGTGCGCCTCCGTCAATCCGACGGGACGCGTTTAACGTTCACCCCCATCGACACCAGACCAATCGAGTTTTTCGGCTTAGGTGTCCCCGCCCGGTAACCCGAATTTCCACAGTTCGTTCGATGTCGATAATAATTACGTTTTTATTCCGTCCGTAAAGGTTCGACGATATTCATATATCGTCCGCGGATTTATTGTAAAGCAACACGCAGTGCCGTCGGAATTTGACGTTTTCGTAAAATACGCTACAAACGTTCGATGAATCAAACACGGCTCCTTTCCGACACGTCGCCTAGAATAATCCTCTTTAATGTCGAAAAACGTCTAGAACCCATACAAAAATATTCTCTAAAAATTGTCCACTTCGCCTCGTCATTAACGCGCCGCCCTCCATCCGCCCCCTAACCCACGCCTGGGCATCCCTCGTCAAATATCCGTCACTCGATGTCTTTTTACACGTTTTATAAACGCGTTCGATTTAAACGGCCCGACGACGTTTATCGTTTTCAATCGCCGTGTTGAAAATGACGTCGTTTTAAAAACAAAAGACGACAGCAAAATAACGTCGCGAATAACGAACGGATACGGCGGTAATAAAAAATAAGACGTCGGGTGATTCGTTGTTCGCCGAAAATATTTTACCAACAGTCGTGGCGCGTTCGATAAAACTCGCGGCAATTCAATACGATACGTATTCGTTCGTAGCCGTTTATATTCGCACGACTTTCATTCGCTGGAAATTACATCTTTGGCGAAACGTTCGCAATTTTAAACCGTTAATACTTGCCACCGTCGGTAAATGCGCGAAAACGAAATTATCGGCCAACTACTTCCGAGGGATAAACGGCCGTTTGACCAACGTTACGTTTCATAACGTCCGTACGGATCCCTCGAAAATATCCCGAAAACCATTTACTCGGACTACCACGTCGACAACATTGGCAACGTCTCGCTCCCATCTTTGGACCCGTAATGGGATAAAGGGTCCGGCGCCAACTCGCGCTACCAGGGTTCGAAAATCCGGAGCGCGAGGTACTTAAAAAAGAAATCCCCGAAACGGCGAACAGCCGACCAGAAACAAACGACGGAACGAAAATGTTTTAGCGGTGAAAATGATTGTTTTTAAACGTCGTTGTTTACGATATGAACGTTGGTGTGAAGAAAAACTCTAACACCGGCATGAAACCTTCACGTAAGAAAACGAACGAGACGAAAATGTATAGATTTTTATGTAGACAGCGTTACACTTCCGTCAGCCGTCTCGTGGTTGCGCCCGTCATCTATCGGTAACGACGAAAGGAAAACTGAGAAAAAACAAAAAAAGGGAACGACACGGTTGTAGAGAAAAAACCAAGATCGATTATTCATCGCGGAAACTTATCTTATTACCCGTACCATAATTGTAAGGTTGGAGGAGTAAGGAAGTTTGTGGCGATGCGGCTGCGTATAACGTACAACGTTCGTCCACAGGTTGACACGAGAACCGCGAGATAGACGCCGTCACGATAAATATAAATCTTCTAAAAAAAATGAATGAAAGCGAAGAGGCCGAAATTGTTTCAAACGTTCCAACACATTGTCGAGCGTACGCATTTACCAAAAAAATTACAATACTTAATTATAACCGAAAAAACCGAACCAGTTTTTAAATTTAAAATAAATTTACAATACCAAACGCATATTTTTGACGCTAACTCGTGTTTCATTTAATTTGGTAAAACGGAAAAAACAATTTATTCGGTTTTGTTAATTGTATTAATTCGAATTTACGAAAATAAACAGTTGCTTTTAAACGACACTTTGTTTATTAGTACGTTGTAGATTCTTGAAATTCAAACTTCACACGCTTAAATGAAAGTTACAATTTTTTGAAATATTATATGTCTAGGTCGTAATTAATGTTCAAATTTTAAATACAAAAATTAAGTGTGTTCAAAACAAATATGTTAACGATTTTAAGTATTCTTTTGTAATTTTTTATGATTTTTACACGCGCTAAAAAACCTGTCGAAAAAAAACAAAAAAATTATTTATCAACCAAATACGGTTTACAACCAAAAAGTGGCTTTACATGTTAAGATCAGAACAGCTCTGCCTACATAAAAGTATTTACAGACAATAGGAAAACACTAAAATAATCAAAAATAAACATTGTATGACCAATTAATTTTTCGTTTCAGTCAAAACCTAAAAAAGATATGAAAAAATATTATCGACACGCTTAATTTAACAATTCTATATAATTTTACGGTCAAAAAAGCACGTTTGTTGGAATCGAAAAATTATACTCGGAAAATATTTTTGTTGTGTTATTTAAAGATTAATTAAAAATACGCAAATAAAACACAATACCCGATTTTGTATTATTAGATAAAAGTAATCTAATAATGTAAACCTGCCATCAATTTCATTATTTGTTTTGTATAAATATCCAATTTTACAAATATACGCACATAATACATGACATTTTCAGATATCTTCAAGAACTAATTGAACCGCTACAATATATATATATAACATACATATTTTATAACATTTGTTGAAAATAAATAATTAAAAACAAATTATATTAACATTTTTATTTGAAACATTTGCAAGTAAATAATTGAAATGACATGTTACGTCACACCAATTTTTATCTTCCCTCCCCCTCACCAAATTATATGATACAAGTTAAACGTGAAAAGAGCAAACTATTTATTATGGACAGCAATTGGCAACGAGAAATGATAAATTGACGAATGGTTAAAACATAAATTCCACTCTTTAGTTTATAAAGTCCGCAAATAATAATCATGTATATGAAAAATGTTTACACATCATTTTTCAAAAACACTGTTAATTGCAACACAATGATACTCCATACATAATATAGCAAAAGCCCTGAAAAACAAAAATAAAATAAGTTTTTCCCCCTTAAATACTATATATTGACCGCATGCAGTTTTTAAACATTCCAAATTAGTACAATATTAGATCAAACTTATGTTCAACAATTTCAAATGTAATTTCTGAAGGTATTATAAGTTTAAAATAGAGGAGGATAATTTGAAGCGACATATAACATAATAAATAATTAACACATTAAATTATATGCGCATAATCTATGTAGTTTTATTAATTAACACTTAGGTAGCTCAAAAACCAAAAAAAAAATGCCTTACAATTTTAAAAATATTTGAATTTGGTTTATACTTAGTTGCTCATTTTTAAGTCACTAAAACTTTACTTTATTATAAATAAATGCAAGAAGAACATTAAGATGAAGCAAATCCTCATCCGCATTTAGTTTTGTCCACTAATTATTAGAAAAATCTAAAATTCAAATTCCGAACTGTCTTATTCGGTTTAATTAATTTCAATAAAAATATTTATTGAATTCAAATAAAGTTCAATATATTGTATTGTTATTATACATTTCTATTATTAAAATCGACCACTGTTATAAAAAATATTAATTAAAATATTCCTTTTTTTTATAATAAAAATTTAACATTCAATATTAATTTGACATAGCTTTGTAAAATATATAATTAACGCAAATTTAAAACAACGTTAAATATATACTTAAAACTGTGTAAATGTTAGATTTTGTTTAATTTAGTATAAATAATAAATTGCTAAAATAACCCAAATGAAAGCAATTGAATAATAAAATATGTACTTGTTTATCAGAAAAAAAATTTGGCACCACCCCTGGTATACATTAGTAAATCATAAGAATATACATTGAACATATACACTTATGGGATCCGTCCAATTTATATTATTTTAAAACTACTTAAGAACACATTGGATAAATTTATTATCTCTATTTATTCAACAAACATAGCAAATCCACGGTACAATACACAATTCTTAATTTTACTGTATGGGATGAATTTAGTTTAAACACTTCTCAACAAATTTGAAAATATTAAATTTCCAAATACACCATATAGCCTTTTCATGAAATTATTTTATTAAAACTATCAATATGCCAAAACTTTTAAAAATATTAACATATCAATACAGCGGAACTTTATTGTCAGGCAATACTTTATAAATAAATACTATATGATGCCTTTCAAAAATATTTTTCTCTTAAAAATTAGTAATAAGTGTTTAAATTCTAAATTCAACCTAAATACAATTTAAGGATTGCATAATATGATTTTGTTATATTGTTCATTAGATCACTAGAGATGACAAATGCAAGCATGATGTTCTCCTCCTAACGAAATATTTGTTAATATTATTAGAATAATAAATTTATAACAGGCTTTAAATAATAATTATAATAAATAACTAACCAATGTATAACCCTTATTATGGCAAATATTATTGTACATCAGTAGATAATGACACTTTCAATGATTCAGATAAAAAAAATTAGTCATTTTTGTAGTATGGTCACTGGTCAGTGTTATCCATTCAGCCACATGTTAATAACACTCTGCAACATAATAACCAAACTCTTAAATTTTTTAAAAAAATCATTTTTATGAAAACAATATCAATTTTTATAGTATAAACCATTTGAAGTAAAACCTATATATTTATTATTCTAAGCTTAAGATTATTGTCTACTTTTTATACTTTTTAAAGGGAAATGAACACGTTTTTTTAAATATTAGATATTTCCTTTAATAAAGAAAATTTTACAGATGTTGGGAGATCATTGTCAAAATAAAATATTAATATTAAAATTAATAATTACAGATTGAAAATGGCCATTTCCTTTTAAAATATTTACCGCACGTATTTAACGACGACGATGACGACGGAAAGTAAGTTATCTTAGTAAATAACAAGTGGCCCGTTTTCAATCCGATGATTTCGAAACACACACAGACGAACAACTTAAATGAATTGAATAATTTTTTTTACCTAAAATCGATTATTTTACGCGAATCGTAAACGCGTCGGCTTCGTTCGATAATTCCTCGGAACGTCGTACGGATATATCACGGTTTTGGCGAACTACGATATCGGACGACTGTAGAGCGGTCAAACTAAAAAAACACTTAACTAATATATATATATGGGTATATAGGGCTACAAAATTAGATAGCATTTATTTTGCTTATTTTTATTTTATTATGTATTATTATTACAATGAGAATTACATAGTATTGTTGTCATAAAATTATTTGGGCTTACAATAGTCATACTTTTAATAATTTATTCAATACATTAGCCTAACCATAAAAACCTTTGATTATAAAGGCATACAATCTAATGTTTTAATGAAAATGTATTTAATAACTCGACAAACAGAAATTCCAGAAATAATTGTTAATATTATATGATTGAAGTGATAATAATATCAAGACAAGCGGTCATTGAATCTAAAATAGTTCTAGAAAAGTATTTAATGTTTACAACTAAGGTAGAAAATATGAACCAATATTCAATATAAATTTGCCCAGATAAATTTAACCAGTTATATGTCTAAATACCTAGGTATATATATAAAAAAATTTTAATTTGTGACACTAAGAAATTAAATTATTTTAACCTAAAAAAAAAACCTATGTAGACAAATAATCTTATTAAAGATTTCATAAATGTATTTGTGGCTCCTTAAAAGTTTGGGCCAATTAAAAAAAAAAAAATTGTTGACGGTCGGCGATGTGTGAATGTACGGTTATCCGATCTGGCGACGCGAATATACGGCGACGGCACGATAATATATACACGGTTTTTTTTAATACGGCGTGTAACGCGACGAACCGCGAGATCCCGAAACTCTGACGGAAAAAGAAAAACATAATCGGGGATTAACCAAATACATATATATCTATATATATTATATACACACAAATAAACATAATTATTTAAAACATGCATACTTAAAATACTTGAGTACATATTGAATACAAAAAGCTAAATTGTTAATTCATTTTATAAAATGCAATAATATTATATCATTAACATTAAAATTTCATGCAATTTGATAATATCTAAAATTAATTTGGTAATATATTAAATTATAAAAAATTAATCTAAAAACTATTATAAATATTTTGTATTACAAAAATATTAATATTTATTTATATTATAGAATGGACAAAAGTTAATTACATTACGATACGTATAAAATGTGTTAAAAAAAACTATAAAGTTAATTGTGTCCATACAAAAAATCATATTTCGAATTTTCTAAATATTTTTAATTTTTAGTAATTGTATTACTCTTATATATATATATTAATAATTATACATCCCCAGCATAAATAAAAAATTTTAAATTTATTATTTCTTAAAAATGTAACATAGAATCCATTTCTAATACTACTCCAAAAAATAATGTATATATATATAATAAATACACTCTGCATGCACATTATCTCCTCACAATGAGGAAACTGAACTACATACACTACTTATTTTTCTACAGAATGAAAATAAACATGGCAAATTATTAAATCTATTTTTTGAAGTAAAATGATACTATTTCCAAAACCAATTTGATAAGTGTATTAAATACATTTTATTTATTTTAAACATATACATTCATTATTTTAGTGTTAAAAAATATTGTACGCAGAGTTAAAATATTATGCAAGTCGTGGTACTTCAGTATTTTTAATATTTTCATTCAGTTGTATCTTTATTTACTTAGTAATCAATATATCAATATGATAAAAGATATTTATGTAATATAGATAACATTAAACTTATTTTGGAATCTCACATTTGCTATCTGCAACAAATTGGTAGTTATTAAATAGTAATGTTTCGATTAATTTTAAGTTTATACACCTGTTACTAAATTTCAAAATAAGAATATTATCAGTATTTTTATATGTAAAATTGTTCAAAATTATATTTTTAAGAATTTTTTTCAAACCCAAAACAAATAAGAATTATGTAGGGCAATTTATAAATTTATTTGGTATTCCCTAAATCCTATTAATTATACAATTATACACACATGAAAAAATAGATTAATAACGTCATCTTCCAAATAATGTGTATAAGACAAATATACATTTGGAGTCTCTCTATAGCTATAAAAGTAATAAGTAATGATATGAATATACTTTATTTTTTACCTGTATTAGTAAATATATACACAATCGTGTTTAAAATAAATTTATTTAAGTTTATAAAAATATAATTCAGAATTACAAAAATTACAAGTTATGTATTTATAGGTGATTACAGATTGAAACATGAGCATTTACATATGTCAGACACGACTTATATTTTTCTATAATAAATGTTTTGTTATTTTCTTTATTATAATAAAAACATTTAATAAGTTGAAATTTAAACGATTTTTAAACGATAAAATTTGATTTCATTTATATGTACTAATTATAACAAATACAAGGGACCACACTAAGTATTCACAATTTTTTTAAGTAATATGAATGTTGATTTTGAATAATTTTTCTTTTAAAATATGTTCGAGATTTATACCGTTGATTTTAATTAGGAAATGTTACATCTTGAAGGTCCAACATTTATTTTCCTCGTTTTCTAATTAGATGTTGAAGCTACGACAAACCTATCCCAGCTTCTCTTCATTTATTGACTGCGCTTCCATACAAATGTTTACCTGGTCATAACTGCAAAGATTATAATTAAAAACAAGATGTTTGATTTCACAGCAAAATGGAGTTACAACAAAGATTTTGATTACACTTCTTCAACATCAGTTTCTTGGTTGTCTGGTTTCTAGGTTTGAAGATTTGGACTTGCTCCTTAATTACTTATTTGACCATGTGTGATTAATTGAAGGAGCACATTTTTGTTTACAAACTCTATACATTGGTCAAACTAAATAAAGGAAAGCATCTGTATGGATGTCAATAGATATGCTAAGACAGGTGTGACATAATTTCAACATCCCATTAGAAAACACTAACAAAGAAAACAGACATCACCTTCAATACATTATTTTTACTACATAAAATAAATAACGTAATCTCGCAAACATTTTGAAACAAGGAAATACATTTTCTATCAAAATGTAAATACCTTATTATATAGATAACACTGTAAATATTTGATAGTTTTATGTTTATTTTGTAATAAAATAACAATTACATAAAATCAATAGTACTCAATTTAAATAAAATTTAATTTCTAATAAATGTTGGTCATTTGTATTTTATTTTAAAAGGCTATGTTTAGACAAAAATAAAATGGAAAACTTTATTATTCACGTTAAAATCAGATCAATAACTACTACTAACACTTTTAGTGTATATAAACACACTATTTCGACACAAAACACGAGTAACATAGTGCCAAGCTTCAACTTTAGTATAGATTAATTTAGGTCAATAAATTTATTATAAAATATAATTTTAATGAAATCAAACTATGCTAATAATATTTTTAACTGTATTGTACATGACACTTAACTATTTAAATGTAAATTAAAACATTTAAAAATACAAAAACTTCTTATAATTTTTATAATATTTTAATAAAGAATTTTTTCATTTAAAATATTTTGTTAGTATTATTACATGCAAAATGTGAACAAATAATTTGTTGGTATAAAAATAAACCCGATGTTTTATTAGCTGTATATCCCATTTGACATTGAAATTGGAAGATTATACTTGTTACTTGGTAGTAGCAGCTATCAACAGCCATTGTTGCTCATAGGCAATGTGATTACCCATCCAAACAGTAAGTACTTACTGCAATCTTGACACTTTTAATAGGATAGTGTATAGAAAAAAAATATATTTATCTTGAAAAAAGAATTTTTAATATATATATATAATTTAATATAAAATGTACAATGTGATTTAACATAATATTATAACCTAAACAATTTATTTGTTCACTAAAAAAAATTGTACTATTTTTATTGCAACAACTAAATAAAAAAGCATTTAAGAATTAAATCTGTGTTTATTAAATAACAAAAATAGTACTTACCGGCGTTCATCATATGAGTCCCTAGAGAAATCATCATATGTTGAACTATTAAAAAATTCATTTTTGTGTATATATATAAAAAAAAAAAAAAAAAAAAAAAAAAATTTAATTTAATTATATAAACATTTTAATACTTACGTAGTACGGGTGGTTGATAATGGTGAACGACGTGTAAATACATAATCAGGATCACGCATAGTTGTTCCAATACGAGTAGTTGATGTTAAGTAATCGCGACTAGTTGGCATTCTTGGCATTCTTCTATCCATTCCATAACCATCAGCAGCTGTTCGCATAAGACTACGATCATAGTAACGATCATATAATCCATCAGCAGTCTAAATTAAAAATATGTAATTAAAATATAAATCTTCAAACATGACAATTTTCTGGCTTACTTCATACATATGACCACCAAGTTCAGTGTGAGATAGCATTGAATAATCTTCCATCTAAAAATATTAAATTATTAAATTACAAATATAAATACACAAAATGTTCTTATAAATAATTTTTTATATTAAAAATATAATAATTCAAGTTTATTGAAACTTACTCTGGTCAAATCAGTTTTCAAGCCAGTACCATAAGATCCAAGAATACGATCACGAACAAATGATGGTGGAGGTGGTGGTGGGTAAAGAAGTGCACGTGGTGGTGGAAGAGGTGGTAAAGCATCTCTTCCATATCCATAGCTAAAAATTATTATAATTTTAAGTATACATTTCTATGTGTTTTTAATGACTATAAGTTAAAGAACAATGTGCGAAATAAATTGTAAGGCTCACCCTTCACGACTGCACTCCCGAGACCAATGACCACCCTTGCCGCACCTGAACAAAATTTCCCATTTAATTTTTTTTTTATGAAAGTTATGACATTTCAATTTATAAATCAAACAAAATATGTGACTAGCAAGTTACTTCTAAACACATTTTCTTTAAACTAAATAACATTTATCATATACCTGTAACACTGTTCTGGCATGCCCATTCCAGGTCTTTGGCGAACACGGCTATTTGAAATTTGCACCTTAATCGGCTGACCATCTAACATATGCCCATTTAAATCTTTAATAAGTCTGCTTACATCAGTTGAATCAATATGCTAAAATTGAGAATAGCTAAATTAATACAATAACAATATAATTTTTAAATTATTTTTATACACACATAATTCACTTGAGGATAATACATAAGCATTTATTGTCTCAGTCTAATGGGTAATATTATTCAACTACACTATACAAGTTGCTAAGTATAATATTTAAGTTGAACTTAAACTTTCAAAAACTATTACCAATTTTATATAAAAATATAATCCATGATTTTAACGTAAAATTTCCCAAAATCATAATTTTAAAATGAGTTGTATCTATTCAAAACATGAATATTTGATTTTATTCGTGTAATTTTTTAAAAACTGACTTATGAGAACTCGGGTTTTTAAAATTCGGTTATGTGGTTTTTGCTACATTATTCATTAGATAGACAAAGACAACACAGATAAACCAGCCTCTTAATAGTTATAAAATAAAATACATGTAGATAAATATTAATTTTAGTCATTATCAAATTCACAAAAAATTACACTAAATAAATAATAGTAACACTTACCACAAAACCATAAGTTCTAACAATGTCACACTCAACAACACTTCCATATCTAGCAAATAGCTCGCGCACTTCATTAGCTTTGGTTGTTTCAGAAAGATTGCCAACGAAGATTTTTGTAGTTGGTGTATTGGGACCACGACGACTAGTAGCAGCTTCAACTTTCATAGCCAAGTCATTAACCATTGAACCATTAAGAGCTTTAATAGCAGCACGGCCAGTGTTATCATCATCCATATGCTAAAAAAAGTTAATTTTAAAATTTAAACAAAGAATACAATGTTTATATTATTTATAATGTTATCAACAATTATTTAATAATATAAGTTAAATAATTTTAATGACTTACAACAAAACCAAAATTTTTCATAACATCACATTCAACAACTTTGCCAAATTTTTCGAACAATGGTCTGATATCATTTGCAGTGGTTTTTTCAGATAGATTTCCAATAAAAATCTTAAAAGTCCGTACACTGCTGTTGTTGAAGCTTGTGTTACTCTCAGTATCAGACGGCATTTTTTCTTTTGCTGTGAAATATTAAATTAAATACATTAAATATGATATAATTATATAATGGTTATAATTATACATACTATATTCATAAAAAATTAATAAGAGGTATTGAAGGTACATAATAATTAAAACATGCCATAGGTACTGTTTAATATAACAAATATGAAATGGGTAAATATAAAACTATGAAACTTAAAAAAAAATTCCAAATAGGCTGATAAAAATATTTTAAATATATTTATATTTGTGAAATCAGTTTAAACATAGATATACAAAAAATTAAAAGATAATTATGCAACATTTTAAACTAGATATCATGTTTGAATAATGTTAGTAAATATAAATCAAATATTATAAAAATGAATTACATATTGAATGTATATTAATAAGTTCACTTTCCAAAGTTACCACAGTATTTATATAAATAGATGTTAATTGTAAAATGTGTACAGTGAAATATGTACTAATAAGATCATTCATTTATGTATATCAATATAAATACATTTTTTTTTTTGATCGCTTATTTAAAAGAAACCCAATTATTTACTCCAATGTAAAAAAAGGTTTTAAAATAATCTAATGATGGTAGATAACCATAACATTTAAATCATACAATATTAACAATTATGGATACATTACAATTTTTTATTAATTATAATTTTTCACTGTAAATCATAAAAATATTCAACGTGTATATCAAACAATTAATATATGCACAGTTGGGACAATACAACTATTGAAATATGTGCTGATATAAACTTGTTAATAATCACAGCCAATATTTAGCCTAACAATATAATATTCTACCCAATTAAATTTTATTCTGAAACTTTGGAATTAGCATTTATGCAATAATAATAAACAGTTTGCTCAAAATTTGTTAACAAATATACACAAAAAATAGGAAATAAAACATTAGCAACCAATTAAATAAAAACTAAAGGCTAAAATATTTAATTGACCATAAATGATTAAATTTAAATTATTCTTGAAGACAAAAAGCATTAATGGTAACAAGGAGTTTACAATAATACAAACAGGTTAACCTATTAAATGTTAACATTTAATAGAATTGATAGAAAATTGAGACTTCAATGATAATGGGGTGTAAATGACAGTGTAAAACAAGTATATATGCATGTGTTGAGTATATGTACGTGTATGTGTATATATATATATATATATATATATGTATAGAGTATATAGTAAGCGTAAAACGCGCGGGTGCGTGCGCGTGTGTACGTGTGTACGTTTGTGTATATGAAACGAATGAATACTATATCAAAAGGTAATTCGGGGGCCATTAAAAACGCTGCTCATATCGCCAAGGGAATACGAGTGCTTGAACATGTCACACATACACTCGACGTAAAAAGACAAAGGACCCGCATGGACGCGCACAGGCCAAACACACGTTCACATCATGATCGCGCTATATCTTATTATTAAAACAGCATGAAAATAACGCGCATAGGTAATATAGATTAGGGTATTACCGGCGGCTGACTCCTCGGTAACGGTGTCCTCTTCAGTGGTACAGTCAACCAATTGTCTGCCCCGTTTGTGGTCAAAATCTCGCATTTCTCGTTTACACGGTAATAATTATTGAATACTGTCGGCAAATTATAATAATAATAATTATAATTATTATTCGTAAAAGTTACGGTGTGTGCGTTCCACAACCGCGAGGCACCGTACCACGTCATTAACACTTACCAAAGAACACGGACGACGCGGAAAGCGAATGAAACAACGACCGAGTGGCTTAACCGCTGTTGTCGTTGTTGTTGCGAATGCGTTCGATCGATTAACGTCGTTAGCAATACGGCGTGCACACGACGGCCGAAAAAACGATGCGCGTTTAGAACGAACGACGGTGAAAAAATTGCAACGAAAACAGTTCGAGAGAATTACACGACGACGGCGTCCAAATAAAGAAGGCGGAGGCGTTGGTGAGAGGTGGACAGCGGTTCCTACGAAATGGCTCCGTTTGGCGTGCGTGCGCTTACGTGCGCGTTGTGTATTCGTGTCGTTGTGTACGTGTACGTTTGCGTTTGTGTGCACGATCTGAGTAGCTGACGCCGCCGTGAGAGGGAGCGACCATGCAACGTCTTTGGCCCCCGCGTCATGGAAGAAACAAAATACATACTATTTTCTTCCATGCATTTCGTACAAAAAACAATCGGTGGGCGGTCGACGACCGTCGAGGGGACGACTTCGGAATGGTCTGCGACGAACGCCACGAATTCAACAAAAAAAATCGTGACGATTACGATTTTTCGTATTACTATCGCGGCCCGCTAACTAACCAATTGGACAATAACATTTGCAATTTTTTCTGGGTTTTCTGAATATTATTGTCAATTTAAATGGTGTTATCTTAAACTATAGATGATATTTGTCTCAAATTTTTAAAAAAAAATCTATAAAATTATTCTCACGTAAAATATTTTACGCTTTATGTGAATACATTATATTTATCAATGTATTCAATTTTAAATAATAAAACATTTGGTTTCAATATTTATTCCGCTCTTATAAATGCCATTATTTAATATCAAATAAATCTATATACAATAATGACTTTGGTTCATATATGAGTGTAGAATATTTGTAAAAATTAAAAATATGCTTTTTTTATTTAATATCTATTAAAAAATTGTATCGATAAACGAAAATTAAGTACTATGTACATTTGTATCGTATATTATCTATTGCACAAAATAAAAAAAGCAATACGTTCTTTGCTTTACTCAAAATCTAAAATTAATTAAACAAAAATTTAATAAAATACGTATTGTTTTGAAAATTATATTTTAAAAATAAGAGTTTTTATAAAAAAAAATTGTAAAATCAATAAATTTCTAATTCAATCAGAATATAAAATTTCAAAGTCCTATAAAATACAATGATAGTTGTATAAACATAATCAGTGTGTCTAATCTGATATACTTACCCGTCACATAAATTATGATATTCTTTATTTTTCTTTTGTTTTTTAAAATTCATTTCTTTTTTTACTTCGTTTAAGTATATTAAAAGTTATTAGACGTAGTAAGTAAATGCTAGTAAAATATAAAATAATAAAAAGTGTATAAGGCGAGGAAATCAATATTGTTACGTCTAATATTTGTAATAATAAATGTCAGATGTAGTGTTTCAATATAACAAAATATGCATTTAATCATCGGTATTCTGTATCTAAACATTCGACTGTATAGTATAATATAGTCGTATAAATAAAAATAAATCGATCGCATTGATGGCGACCGTGACGAAAATAATTTGAAATTGTTTATCGAACGATTTCCGCCGAATTCTTGGTAAACATTACGTAAATATAAATTTGCTCGACGTCACAGAAATCATATTAAGGGCGTATCATTATCTATAAAAGAAACGCTGCTTTTCTGAATTCTTTTGTATTTGTCACAATATTTTGCTCCTTGTAAATAGACATTGCCGTTTCCCCATGTAACATTAAACATCAAAGATAATACTTTTGACTGGTCGATATACCCAACCTTGTTTTTTACGATATCAAATGAGTTTGATTTCGGTGAACTCCTAACATTAACTAGAACACGGGTCTCAAAGATATTGCCATTGATAGTGTATAAATTATAAAGATTCGTCACAATTCCAATCCATATTCCAGCACAATTAGGATATAATATATAAATAAATAAATAAATATATATATACAATATTAGTCTACAAAAACCGGTGAACGACCCGAATAATACGATTTTTTTTTTTAATAATTTTTCTTGAATGAATTATAATAGCGGAGAACGCGCTCGTTTCGTGCATTTTAACATTATTTTTTTTTACGATCATCGGCTACTTGTCCATTAATTCGATGGATAAAATATCGTGCTCGTAAAGACAATGTGATACACGTCACGTTGTTTGATCCAATTTTAATGCCAATACTTCGCGAATTTGCCACAAAACGTTAAAGGTTCCGTAGAAATTATCGCCGTGCATTACTATTTATACGAATCGACGTTATTTTGTATTTCCAAGGTGACGTACATTTAGCGAATTTTATCTGGTTATATATACACACACACAAAGTACGTTTAATTTGTTTCCACAATAATAGGTTATTATGTCGTAATTGTATGGAGTTTATTATCACTGGATAATGTTTGTGACGAACTAAATATCTTTCAAAGTGTGATGACTACAAGGTCTTACATTATGATTTATGATTTTAGACCAGAGGGAAATGTTATTAATTAGTATTAGTTTACTTAGAAATAAGTGTATATATATAATATTCATATAATCAGTTAAAAAATAACGTAAATTGACATTTTCAGATAAACAAATCGTGCCAATTGGATCAACATAATAAAAGATTGTTTATATGAACTTTAAATAAACAATTGGATAACTTTTACACTAATTAAATTGGCATTTGGAGTGATTACTTCAGGTAGTTATACAACTTATGGCTGATTCAATGTTCAAACAGTTTAAAGGAATGCCAAAATTTCTAATGAAGATGACATCTCTCATTTTCAACATCATGGACAAAATATAATAACATATATTAGTATATTTACTGGTATTACTTTTGTCCAATAAAAATAAAATAAACAAATTATTTGTTCAATATATAATATTTAAAGTCATAATCTCTATTTACTCTGCTTTACTGTTTTCAATAATTCAGGGTAGTTACTAGGAAATAGTGAATAATCAAACGTTAAATACATGTATGGATCAAAAATGTCCAAACACTGATGTTCATATATATATATATATTATTGATTACAATATTCTATTTTCCATATGACATAAAATTATTTACGAAGAAATAGTAATTGAAAATATAAGTACATAAATAATTTAAACTATTTAAAATATAAATACACTTAATATAGTTTTAATTATTTAGAATATTGATAGAAATAAATATAAAATTTTAATTTCTTTTTCTATTTCCAAATATTCAGATTCAGTTGAATTGAAAATTTACTAATTAGAATTAGAATATAATTATAACAAAATAAAAGTTAACATAACAATATATAATTATTTCATTTAGTTACTTAAAAATAAAAATTGGTAAAATACAGGTAACAAGCCACAGGCACTATGGATAATAGTTCAAGTTACTTTATAAAGATATTTTAGAGTTGAAATATTTTGTATATTACATAAGTAAGATTAGTTTGTTATAATAATTAAAATAGCAAAAACATTATTTTAAACTTATGTTAGAAAGTATCGAATATACAATCACTGAACACATTTTATTTATGAATATTGTTTTACTTTTATCAATACTCAAAATAATAAATAAATGCACATATTTGAAAAGTCAAAATATATACAAATTATATATAATTTCAATTATTATATAAATATTAATTACAATTATTATATGTATAATTACATTGAACAAAAAAATGATTTGGGATATTTGGGTTGCAGGTTTGAATACGACATCTTTAATAAGCTTTAGCAAATCAACAACATTAGGTCTGGCTTTTATATCTTTCATCAAACAACTCTATTATTTGCATGAGTACAGGTGGTATGCCTTGTAAAAAGCCTTACTATGATTTGGAAAACTAATATTTTGTTTAGATTCAACATGAAATTTTTGCCAAGTATTTGTTAAATGTGAATATGGAATCTTACCATAAATTAGATTATATAATATATATCCTAATGACAATAGATTAGATTTTTTATTTACCTAAATAAAAATTAAATTTTTTAAATATTTCCCATTAGTTTTATTTTAAATAATTCTACTTATTTTATGTCCTTGAAAAATAGAATTCCACTTTCAGGACTACATTCAGGACACATGTAATTTCATGTTTCAATAGTAACATTTTTTAGCACACATGTCATGTTTCTTTGTATTTTGGAGGTGATACCAAAACCTATTAATTTTAAACGATCATCGACTAAAAAAAAATTGGCAGGATTAAGATCTGAATGAATAACACCTGTTGAAAAATCAAGTACTTAATTTTAAATGAGATATAATTTTTCTTTTAAAAAATAATACTAACTAATATTATATTGACATTATACAGATTTTAAAATATCTATGTAATTTAATTTAAATTATTTATAATGAAAAAAAAAAAATAAAACCATTTTAGTAAATTGGTTTACATAATATATTTAAAGCAACTTAACATTTAATTTTTATTTTATATAACATAGAATTATTTCATTTAACATAACTTAGAATATAAAAGCAAAGTAAACTTAAACAATAAAAAAAAAACTTTTTAACTTTTGTGTATTTTTAATTAAAAATTATTACAACGTTATTACAACATTATAACAAACATCATAAAAATATTGTTTAAATATTACACGCACAAAATATGTTTTATTAATTTTTTAAGATTTTTGAAGATACTAAAAATTAATATTATCAATATTATATATTATATTACATATAACAAATATATATTACAAATTTAAATTTATAACACTAAAAATTATATCTGTTATATATACAAATAATATTACATTTAATGATATACCTTTGGTATATATTTCATTAACAGTGAACTATAGTTCTGATTAATGACATATAATCATATGTACTGACAAATTGTTTTGAAAATTTGTATCACCTTTTTCCATTCCCACATAAAAGACTTTTTTTTTATGATTATATTGACTGAAATAAATTATTATTATTATTGTATTGTGTTAGTGTAGATTTAAATTATTGAAAAATATACATTATAAAAACTACAAAATCAATTATTGATTTCAAAATAAGAATTTTTTATACAAATGTACCCGTTAAAAAAGACTATAACATTTTCACAATCTTGCAAATTTTGTAATACATTTATTTTATTCAAATACCTTTTGGCTATACTATCTTCAATTTTAGACAAATTTACTTTTTTTGTTATTGTCAATTCTTTGTTAGTGTTTGGATACAAAATCTCATTACATTAAAAAAAAATAAAATTTAAATTAAATGGTAATAAATGAATATTCACGTGATATACAATACTAAATCCTTTATGACCAAGTGTATTAAGTATATTATAATTGATTCCATCAACAAATATAACATTTTCATTGGCACATTTAACATACACACATTATCCAGCGATTTCATTGCCTGTTAAAAATTGTCTAATTGATTAAACACAACAGCAGTAAGACAAATTAATGATTAGGTATATGCTTCAAAATTATGTTTTTTAGTTATACACGATAGGTTTGATGTTTAAATTGATTATCTAAAAATTTGCATACCAATTGTTTTGATAAAAATTAATCAAATACTAAAATATCAGAATTTTTATTAGACAAATATGAATATGATGATTTTGGTACAGTAGTTGTTTTTTTATACTATGACATAAACTATTATAGTTGTATTTTAAAATTTGCTGTGATAAATACGCAACATCTTTCACACTGGTTTGTGATTTATGAATTTCTTTAACATTCTTTTTTACTACATGTAAACTACACATATTTATATTATTTTGAGTTATTATTTAACATTTTTTTAAAGTTTTCTTTGTCATTATATAATGACTATTTGATGCTTAATGGAAGAAGTTTGAAATTTAATTTATGCACAATGTTTATATTCAAGTCGGTAAGTGGATCACTTGAAGTTTCTCTACCTCTATAATTTTTAGCTTTAACTAACAAACAAACAAACTATTGTACAAAAAATCTGGTTTTTCAAAATCTTTAACTTTTTAGAAGTACATATTTTTAACAAACCTAGTTAGTAAAATTTGGATCTATATTAGGGTTCATCATGAACAATTGCAAGAAATGTAATAGTAGTAGTACAAAATATACTACCAAGTAAACGGTAAAATTTAAATAAATATAATGCATATTGTTATAAATACACCAAAAACCTAAATCATAATTTTCTTACACTATTATTGTTATAATAAACCAGCATTGCATTTTTTTAACCGTACAGTGTAGACATGGTTGAAAACATAAAGGAAACGAGATGTTTTCCGTTGTGATCAAATTGAAAAGAAAATTTAAATCCAAAATAATTGTTGCATCGCAAATAAATTATACTATTGAATGAATATTAAATTTTGATATGAAATGTATCGAGATATATCTGTGATGAGGGAAACAGGAGAACGGACTTGTGTTATCTTAGTATTTATGGTAGTCATCCAGAGTTCCTAATTGTTCTCTGTTTATTTGATCAATATTTTCTTAATATTGATGGTTTAAATTTTTATGTTTATATTAGAATGATTAATAAGAAATATTTCTAATAAAAAGTACTAAAATTCACAAACAAAATAATTATCGCAATTTTTTGCAGTTATACTTATTAATGAAAAGTAGTCTTCAAATGTTTTTTGTATTACTTGAAAAACAAAGAAAATCTATTGTTGCACAATAAATTGGGTAACACAATATTATTCATATAAAATCAATTACAATATTTATATATATGTATGTTAAGAAAAATTTAATTAACATTGTTTTAAATTAAAATTATGTTTTAATATATTTAATTTGTTAAATTTTTAAAAATGTTATTTAAGTTTTTGTTCAATATTTTAACTTTGAGATATATAATCATATACCTTTTAGGTACCAATAGTTATTAACAACTTTATATATTATTATTAATATGGAAATGTATATTTGTTAATGTATAAGTTCATTGATTTTTAAATTTATGGATTTATAAAAAATCATTTATTGAATAGTTACTAACTAAATACATTGTTATTCCAAAATGTTTTGTTTAAAAAAAAATTATTCATAAAATCTTATTCATATTTATAGATAATATAAATTACATTATTCTTGAATTTGTACTAAAATATGTTATTACTTATACTTATTACATAGTTACAATTATTTACTAAAATGTTAAATTATTTTTGTACATTTACTAAGATGGCATTTTGAATTGTAAACTGTAAATATAGTATATTTCTATAGGAAACATGACAACAATACTTTATTGATCTTGCGTACATTATATTAAAAATTATATATATATGAGATTTATTTTGTTACTAATCATAATCTTTAACAATGTTTAAATTTAGACGTAACAATATATTGTTTTTGATCCATATATGATTTAATCATGATTTATATACAGTCATCAAAAATCCCACTATTAATAGCCCATTTTTCGGTTTCTTCATCCCATGGACAACCATGTTGTCGTGCAAATCTCAAACAATCAAAGTAACCCCCTATCGCAGCCATATAGCATGTTCGTTCGTGCCATTTACAACCATTTTCATACGCATATACCATACAGTTTAAATGTCCATGTTTCGCAGCTGAGTAGATTATGTATGTGTCTAATGGACGATTACCACCATTCTTGTGAATATATTTTAGACAATCCAAGTGTCCACCGCGAGCAGCTGCCGAGTATGCTTTTTCGTCAAATCGACATCCATTTTTATGGGCATATTCCAAACAGTTTATATGGCCACCTTCTGAAGCTCGGTAGAATGTCATTTTGTCCCAGGGACATCCACTGTTATGAGCAAATTCTAAACATTTCAAGTGGCCATTTTTTGCGGCATTTGAGCAAGTATCTTCATTCCATGGACATTCATTATTAAAGGCATACATCAAACAATCTAAATGGCCTCCTTCTGCTGCCTTAGAACATGTATTTTCATTCCACGGGCACCCATGGTCATGTGCATATATTAAACAATCCAATTGCCCATTACTTGCTGACCATGTACACGATCTTTCATCCCATGGACATCCATTTACATGTGCATATTCCAAACACTCCAAGTGTCCGTTATAAGCAGCTAACATACATGCTTTTTCATCCCATGGACATCCATTTTCATGTGCATATTTCAAACAATGGAGGTGGCCACTGTTTGCAGCGTGGTTGGGCGTATCCTTGTCCCACTGACATTTGTTTTCGTGTGCGAATATTAAACAATCTAAATGTCCATTTTTCGCAGCTGAGTAACATGTACTTCCTTTCCATGAAAATCCTAATTTATAAGCAACCATTAGACAATCCAAATGTCCATTTTTGGCAGCCATAGAAGAAGTTTCAGTGTCATATTCATCAATTCTTTTCTTTTCTTTTATGGTTTGTAGCAATTTACGGCAACAAGTTTGTATATCAATTTTGAAAACATTGTTTGGCATATTATTGTACCGGTCTTTTTGGAATTCATCACAGGCGTAATACGCTAATTTAGCTAGGGAAAACATTTCTTACAATGGATTTAGAAATTGTTTAATTCTTTAAGATGTTCCAATTTTTATGAGATAATCCAAGTGTCTGAATTTAACAAAAAAATAAAAAAAACAATAATCATAATTAATAACTTAAATAAACACTTAAATTAAAAAATTCATGTAAAATATAAGATTAAAATTTACCTTAATGATAAGATTGATAGCCGATATTGTATTATCTTTATTGGTAACTTAATTACTTATACATTTTACTTCACAATAAATTGTATCTGTGAACAAACAAATATATTAATTAAAGTGCCTATAACAAAAATGTATTCATAAAAAAAAACCACAAATTAATATAATTGTAATTGGTGTTTAATGGTAGTGCGAAATGCTAATTGGTACTTAGAATATATAATTGAAAAATATATATTATCCCAATTTAATTATATTATAAAATATAACTTGGATATATTTTTAAACAAATTATACAATATCATTTTACAATTCGCTAATAATATAATATTATTAATAACAAAATAAATTTTAATAATAATATTTCAATCTAATAAGGTTACAATAAATTCAAATTAAAACCATAGTTACAATAATTTGTTTTATTTTTAAAATCAAATTTATACATAATTTTTAGGGCTTGTTTTTTTATGGCAATGATTATACTTTGTTACTAAAAAGATATTAATTACACGCACAACTAAATTAAATTTAAAACTAATCATTTAGAATACCTATACAATTGATTTAGATTGTCATGGATAAGTAATATAAATTTACACAAATAAAAATGTATCTAGGTACCAATATTACACATAAATGCTTTATATCTATTTTTTGTGGACCATTTAATTCATACCCTACATTTGGTTTATAACTCGTGATAACCAAAATGTAACATTTATAACCGCAGTTTAAAATTCAAGAAAAAATAGGGTCTGCCATCAAACAATAAATCATAATTGGATAACGCAAAATTTAAATTATGGCGTTAGCATATATTTAAGTTTAAGGGGTGCATATAATATAAAATTAAAAAAATATGTTAAGGAGTAAAATCCAGTGGTCTGTTTGTAAATAAACATTGTTTGTGACGAACGATTATAAACAACTCAAATTACCTTTACGTATGGCGGCGAATTAGTAATGTGATCGCCTACAAAATAGCCTTTTTAGACGCAAACGGCAGTTAAGTAGGTAATAAAAATAGTTGCACAATGACTATACCGAATTCCCAAAAGTAACGTTATAAACAAAAAACGGTATTTAAACAATTCATAATAGTTGACGACACGCACTACAGATATCACGATTCACGGCCCGGTAGTACGGTTTAACGAAATAAGGTCGGCTAACTAAATTGTTTTATTGTTATCATTTATTGAGGTTAAAACATAATTAATGGTGACAATTAAAATTTTTTTGGTTAACCGGTTTTTGATATTAAAAAATTAAAAATAAACTGAAACTTTAAGAAAAACGTTATATTGTAGAAGATTTAATCGATTTTTAAAATGTCTACATATTTTAATAATTAATGAATTGAGAAAAATGACAAAATAATATTATGACGTCAGAAAAATGGCATACCGGTAGCGTTCTAGTGGTTACGATGGGAAATGTTTTAGCCTCCATTCACCGAATATTGATAAGTTGACTGATTTCGACCTTATCTCCTAGATCGCTGTATCACGCTGTTTATAACCGTGGTATTGAATACACGTTAAAGGTATTGTAGATATCTAGAATCATTAAAACTATTTACCTTTAAAACAAAGCAAATTTATAAAACACGATTGTACTAATAAAGTAAATTGGTAATAAAATAATAACATTTAAACAAAATTGTTTATGAATTAGGAAGTAAACTTATTTATAAGCTATAGTTATAGTTAGACATATTTTATAGTAAACTATAAGTAAACTATGTCTATTACGTTTCTTCTAAATTTAGTTTTATATATCTTTATTTAAATTATAGTTCGAACTAAATGTTTTAAACTTTGTGGGATATGAAAATCAAAATAAACGTTTATCATCGTATTTTCTAATGTTTTCATAATTTACCATGTTTCCAAATAACAATGTAGTTCTGGAAGTAAGACTTTATTGTTAATGCAAGTCGTCAGGACCATAGAAAGAATCTGTACCTAATAAAATAGATCATAAAAAATTTAAGACTATTTTATTTTTATTTTGTAAATTATCAATACTGAATTAAAATGGCCCCATTGAAATTGTGCCTCCAGTAAATGTCCTCTGCCTAATACCTAGCTACAACTATGTTAGTAGTAAGAAATGTTTTGAAGATATTTTTGGTGAACATAGTAAAATATAACTTGTCCAATTAATTTTATTTGGATTTACAACATCTAAATCTAATAAATTAAGATGTTTATGTGCTTGTCAATTAGGCGCGATACACAATGTATAGATTAACAAAAATTGTTAATCATAGTTAATTGTGATTTTATTTTATAATGTGAAAATTGATTTTAAAAAAGCTAAAATTGTACTATTTCATTTTTATTTCCGCTTACGGTAATTAGAAAAATAAATACGATTTTAATATATTTTATTGTGCCTAACAATATATCTGCAAAAATTCAGAATTCGAAATTTCTCGTATTCATTATGAAAATTGGAATATATTTTACATACATAGTTACTGTTCCTATAGCGTTATACCATTAATGTATATTAACAGTGGATTCTTTTACACGGTTTTTTAATTGTCTTTTCAAAACACCATACAATTGTTAATCATGCATTTTTAATAATTCCCATAATTTTTGTTATTAGAAAAAACTTCGAACTCTACCCGAATAATTATTGTGAACAAAGTTTTATATATTTATTTGAAGCAAATTATGTACAGGTTCGGTCATGATAAAAATGTAGTATGAGAATATTATATAGGTATTTTGAATTGTGAGAAAAATAATTTAAAACCGTTAATTTTAAAAACTTATTGGAAATGTATTAACTAGTAAAAATTATTATCATTAAATAATAAAGAATGTTTTTATCAGAAGGTTCATAATATAATATTCATGGATGGTAAATGTTAATGATAAAATTGACTAAATAAAATCAAGTTAATGAAAAGTTGAATAAATAGTTCAAAGTTAAAAGCTAAAACAAGATTTTCTTTAACCTAACTCAGTTAATCTTAAAGTTAAATTATTTATTTATTTGACTTATATATTTTCTATTTAAATAAACAATTTTTATTTTAAATTACAAATGAATAAATTATTTAAACAATAATAGGTATATACCTAAAACAGAATTTGCAAAATAATTACATAATACTATTAAAATTGTGTTTATTTTTTCAATTAGAAGTAGCGGTATTAATTTTTTTTCAGTCAGTTTTAATTTTTAAAAAATTTTTTTACACGCATTTTTACTATATATATACACATTTTAATAAGTTATCAGTGTACCAAATTGACTAGTTAATTTTTAACTAGTTATTATAATATTATTATATTAATATAATAATAATTAGTTATTATTATAACTATTAAACATGATTGTTGCTCATTATTGAAGGTATTAATTATTTTTATTATCATAACTCATAATATATTGTGAGTACTTTGTACTGTAGGTAATAATTAGATTATAAAATATAAAATATATTGTAAATTAATCATATTATAAAATAATTCTATTTTGGTACATCCATCAAATTCTTCATAATATATATTACAGATATATGAATGGAAAAAACAAATATTTTTAGCGCGCTAAATCAATATCAAAAAATATTGATTATAATTTAATCTTGGGCATTGTAAGCTCTAACCTACAATACATATCCACTGGATATGCTATTGGAATTATTAGATGTAACTATCTTAATTTTTTACTTTCTTGGTCGAATCATTTTCCAAATTATCATTTATACGTTTGTATGTAATTAACATTTTTTATGTAATATATTTACTGAATGTCACAGACAATATATTTGAATTTTACGCATAGTGTCTCAAAAATAAAATAAAGAAAATTGTTTAGATATTAACATGTTAAATATAATTAAATTTAAAAAGAATTATTTAAATAGTAGAGTTTTGTTAAATAATAAAAAAAAAATCACAAAATCATTAAATATATAAGTGAGTAAATCAATATTAAAAAAATGTACAGTTTTGTTAAATATTAAAAATCACACTTAAAATCTTAAATATAAAGAAAGTACATATATCAATATAAGTTAAATACAGATACAATTAAAATATATTAAATTAAAAATTTAACTTCTTGAATGCATTTGCGATGTTCTTAATTCATTTAATTTATCAATAGTCATCATTAATTTTCTCCTTGGACCAAATAAGCTATAAAAAGTTTTAATTAATAAAAATGGTTATACAAAATTTTTAAGAATATATTATTTATATTTAATACAATTATGTTTAATTAAAATTTTTTTGATCTACTAACAAATAGTTAAAGAATGGCCAAAAAAATGTAATACATTTTTATTTTTGTAATAAAATAAAATTAAACATTTTAATAGTAGTTGATAATTTTGGCTGTTAAAGTGTTTTAACATATTTTATTCATTAATAGCCATAAAAATGTGTGTTGGAAGTGACGATATATTAAACTACCATTTTTGTGAAATCTGTTTTGTTAACCAAAACGTAATAAAACTTCACTGCTGTCACTCACTCTATTAAATGTATACAGATTTTTTAATCCAAGATAAAGGATTTAAAAGAAAATACTTAAATTTAATCTAATTCTTCAATTAAAATAAATAATTGGTTTATATTTAAATTTAAACTAGTATTTAATGCAATCGATAATGTTGAAGTATATATATAGAGTAAAACTTTGTTATAATGTTCCTGCTTATAATGATAACCCGATTATAACATTTTTTTTTCTCGGTCCCTGGTGTAGTTTTCTAATGAATATTTATAACTCGTTATAACGTTCTATAGGGGAATTTTTTTTCTTCTTTTTTTAAGTAAAAATTACGTTATTCCTGACTTGTATTTGTTTGGAAAATAGTTATGAATGACACAACAAAGGCAAGATTGCAGAAATCCTACTCTAAAAAATCTCTACTACTCCTAAATCTTTATATGAATTTTCTGTAAAACTGGTGATATGTGTATATAGATATTTATACATACATATTATACTTCAATTAAGCGTTAAAATTAATTTAATTTCTTGGTTAGTAGTTTTTTTTTTGTTAATTTACCAGTAATAACGCTTTTCCAGTTATAACATTCTTCTTGTCGACCTTATGAGAGTATTATAATGAAGCTTTACTGTATATATATATAAAATGGTATAATTTCCAATGACAAAGTAATATTGTCAACATTATTATTGTATTATTTGTCTAATTTTAATACTTTTATGACAAAGATTTTATAAAGTTGGTTTTAATGACTACTAATTTGTTTATTTAATATCAAATCTGTGCTATCACAATCAAGTGAAAAAGTAAAAAACTAATGCAAAATATAATAAAAATCCATTAATTATAAACTACATCAAACATGTAATATTACTTTAGTTTCTAGAGTGAATAACACTACTGCACTATTGCAGAATTTATCGCAATTAAAAAAATCTCGTTTAAAGTTTTTACTACCTGTATAATACTAAATTACATATAATAAAAATTACAATCAATAATATGTATTTATACTGACCTTATTCCAATGTCTTTCAAGTCTTTTTCAGATAATTTCAAAAAATCATTGTATCGAATGTTTTTGTTCTCGAAAATTGGCCAATATTTTTCCAATGACAGCTGTTTTAAAAGCTTTTCTAAATGATAATCTTATACATACGAAAAACGAATAATTATATTTTTAAAATTATTACATTATTAAATATCTTCAATAAAATATCAGTTATTCACCTAAAAGTTCATGGTTTTGTGGATTAGTTTTGATTGTTTCATATTTATTTGACCATGTAGTTTGTAATGGTGTATTATTTTCTTGTCTATTGCAATACTCAGATAATAATTTCATTATTCTTCGGAATCCTTTAGAGATAGCTGTCATTGTCATAGTCTTGCCAAAATTATCACTAATAAAGAAGGTTAATTAATTATCAATTAATAATAGTTCATAGGCATGCTAGTGGTAGTTTTTCCAATCTAATTAAGTGTTTAATAATTATGTTATGTTTTAACATTTAAGTGCACAAAAACAATTTTGAATAAACGCATTTTTAAAATGTTCATATTGGTTTAACCTTATATGATTGTTATTACCTATTTTGAAAAACATGGTGAGTAAGATTATATTTATAGTAAAATTTAAATTATTTATTTTGAAAACTATAAACTTGATTAAAATTAATTGAAAAACAACATAAATATATAATAAATATAATATATATATATAATATATTGAAATTAAATATTAATTAATTCCTTTTGTTTTACTCACTTCAACAAGATAATGTTAGAATTCATACTTGAAAAGATTAGTAAATTTAAACAACAATTTGAATTGAACTTAGTTTAATAAAGTATAAGAATATGTTTGTTTTATTATTGTATTTTTGGATTGTGGAAGAAGTAAAATTTCTGAAAGTTCCATATAGATCTATTGATCATTTGGATAATATAGAATTGTACACTTTTCAATCAATAAAAAAAGAGCTTAGTGAAGAGTATGTAGTACTTCTACAAATATATTTGATAATATTAAGGAATAAAAATTAAATGCGTATTGTTGCAAAATTAATAGTTTCCTAGTGTGGCGTAAGTAGCCAAAAAACAAATTATCCCCATAAGATAAATATGAATATCAGGATTTGTTAAATTGAAAACTTTAAAATTCTCTTCTGTCATTTTATAAAGTATATTGTCATGTCTATAGACATACGTGTTATATAAGATTAAGTAATAAAATGTATATTATTAAAAATACATTTTGTATACTTAAAGTCTACTTTTAATAATCTTTTTTAGTTTTTATAAATCTCGTAACATATGTCATTAGTTATAACAGGTTTACCTGTCACTTTGGGTTTATCATACATTACAATGAATCCATACAATGTATAATATATCTATATGTCTCGATTTCCTTGCTGATTCATTATTAATATGTTAATATGATGGTCACGAATAATTTAGTTTTCAACTGTCCACGGTTTATAGTTAATTTAATTTCCGTTAAGAAAAATTCGAGTATATTCAATTAATAATTATTTTGAAAAGAAATAGTTAAGTCGTTCATAATCATTAATTAAGTTTATATTCGAGATTTGATATTTTTCTAACACACTTTCGATCGGACTCATAAACTAAATTATTCTGTATTGTAATATTTAAAAAGAGACGAATACACATAAATGTATAAAAATTATATAATATAGTAAAACAGAATATTGTTGTTTAAATTAACGAATTCGTTATTTATGTTGATTCAAAGTGGAATATTTTTGGGATATTTTTTTAAGTTAATTTTTTTTGATTTTAAATATATTTTATCGTTTAAGTTGTTTTACAATTAATATTCGGCAATTAATATTATATAATACATTATAGTAAAATATTAAATCGCTGAACTCCAAAGAACGTTCGTTACGTGGGTATTTTGCGTTTGCCGTTTAAACGTATTATTATTACTAACATTACGTTACAATTCGCTCGTTTATCAACGAAATACTTTAATATTTCTTCTTGGTTGTACAGCACCGCATAAAACATCGCTGTTCTGCCTAATTTATCTGGAATCTCCAAAATGTCGATCTAAAAAATACGTTTAATTATTATTCGTAAAATATGCAATCGCAATTCTAAGAATATTTCGATCATGTCCGCTTGTTCAACCGAAACAGTCGGCGTTTAGTAGTAATTTACGGTGGCTGCAAAGACAACATGCCACTCTACCTACACAATTTACACTCATTAGTTTGGAGTCTTTAGAATGCAGAGAAATACTTAACGATGCAATTACACCAGTTTGCAGCGTCCGTTCAATTATCGATGGTAAAAATGTGACTGCGGGTAAATTTGTCTTTGGGTACCAACGCTTGTATAATATGTCCACCTCAAATACTACATACCAATGGGAGGAAAAAAAATAAACTCAATTGTTGAATCATTAGAAGTTATAACCTGTTAATCCCCACTCCGGTACGTCTTAAATAAATAAATAAATACACACACACACACGTGTGTATATATATATATATATATATATCTGAAATCAATGTATGCACTACTGGTTTCTGGAGATGGCCATTAAAAAAACGACGGCTGCACATTGGATCATCTGACAAATATATAGATGTTTGTCACGAAGGAAGAATATTGCGAGAGTAGGTGTAAATAAATAAGATGGCTATGGAGTGGGAAAATAGTTTCATAAAGACGAGCAGCTTCAATATGGCGGGCAAGGGTTCACTAAAAAATCGACGTAAATATACGCGAACGAATGCCGATACGAATAAGATATACGGCTTACAAGTTATAATAATATAAATGGATCTTAGCAGAGATCGGAAACTAACGGAGGCAGGATTGAGAAACGCAGTGAACGTGTGTAGTTAAACGCGAAAGCGAACAAAGATCGCAATTTCTACGCATTTTTCGTCTCGTACGTATAAAATCGTTTATATGAATATTAATTACAACAGAAATAACGTACATACGTAAACAATAAAAAATGATTACGATAATTTTTACGCACTTTCAGTCGCCAATAATTGTAATACGCGTACAAAAATATTTTAATACATTACGTATTATATACTCGTATGTGCATGATATTAGGCGTATAGGTATTTAAAGAATTTCTACATTTTTCCGATGTAGAGTTTGTTCGTTAAAACATTTAATTTTTTTCGAACACTTCTCAATTTAACGACCAAATATATTTTTTTTTATTAAATTTCGTAGTTTAGCCGGGAGTTATTGTTATGTTATTATAAGTAGGCGGTATAGCACTTCTAAGTTCCTATAATTTTTAAATTGAGGATGGTCGGAAAAAATGTTTTTTTATTATATTACAAGCATAGTTTTATACTGTAAGTCATAAAATCAGCAGGTACCTGTAATAACAATTCTGTATGCACTTGAGAGTCGTTCTAATATTGATACCAGTTTTTTATTTGTCACAAAACTTAACGATTATTTTATAAATTGCGAATAAGTCGCAACGCAATCATTTTTATGAATAAATTATACGTTTGTGTTTTTGTAATAAGAAATTATAATTTGACAAACAATAAGTTTATAATTCAAAGTTATAATAATAAATGAAATTAATTTTAACAATACTTACGCGTACAAATTTCAATTAAGTCGAGTAAAAAAATGATAAAGAATAGGTTAAAATTACTTTCAGTTACGACAATATTTTAGTTACTTTATTATACATGTAAACGTTTAAAATAAATATCATCTTACGTCAATTTGAAGATTGTGATTTACATTTTTGTTTACCAAATCGTTTGAAAAACACGTTTGATGAAATGCATGTTGAAAATCAAATGAAATTAAAAATTTACTGTCTATGTTTATTTATTTAACCGTATGAATTTTTATTTAATAAAAACTAACATATTTAGTATTAATACTATTATTTAGTGTACTTCGTAACGACCCTCAAAACGACTGTAACACGTCCATTTACTTAATTAATTATTTGTTTTTTTACCAATGGTTAGTAAAAGATATGATGTTGAGTGCAGACTATCAAACATTACACATTTCTTTTGTCTATTCATTGTATGTATTTCATTTTTAAAAGTATAGTGCTGTATTTATCCAACAGTGTGCTCACACACACACACACACACACGCGCGCGCGCGCGCGCGCATGCACATTTACATAAGTATATAACCCCTACACGGAGATTTATTTCATACATTAGTTACAGAATGCACTAAACAAAACGTGTACAACGTATATTTCCCATAAACCGTCAGTCGATTGTCAGTCGTTCAACATAAAAAGAGTACATACGATTTTTTTTTTAGTTACACGATAAATTTAGTTTATTTTCATGACATTGTAATCAATTGGAGGTAATTATTATGTTGGTTTAAATTGTTAAGGATAAATTCATATTATTTACCTTGAAACATTTTTTTTCCATAACGCCCTAAAACGCACATTCTAATTCGTATTTCGTTTTAAACATAATATCTTAACTCGTAAGATATTAGTGCATCTATACTATAATCTATAAACGATTTATTATTATCTATAAATCAGTATATCAATATACTGGTTAAATTAATAATGGAATTTAAATTGCTTTTGTATTATTCACACAAATTCTAAAAATAGTAAATGCAATGTTCGTTCGATGATATTGGAAAATATTTTTTATAAATTATTTATGATAATCTTGTACTTTCGTGTACTACTATTATGAAAAATGCGTTAAAGATTTTATGTAACGCAATTTTAATCAATCGATCAAGAGATAACCAAATAAACAATTTACATTTTTTTTTAAAACTACCTGGAGTCGACACAACATAACGTCGTTGTTAGACCCCAGGGGGTCACTAATAAATATGACTTGTAGTCAAGTTGCACGATATTAAGTATCAAATTATTTCTTATTAAGTTTAACAAGGATGTGTTTTTTTGGTTGCCTATGTGCACGTTACTAGGAAAACTCAATATATTTGTATTAAATTTAATAATATTTAAACGTACTCAAAATGGACGAACAAATAACTAAATATTTTAACTAATGGTTTTCAAATTTCTATATAATTTTAAATATTTTTAGTTTCGTGTAAATGTTTTATCATCAAAGCCGTCGTATATTTTCATACGGGTAATTATATAAATCGGTAGTACTAAAATATTTTTGTTTTTACGATGTGCGAAATTTTTTCTTTTACTTTTTGTTAAGTCATAACAACATATTACCAGTTTTTATTATATCGAGTAGATATTATTATTATTATGCATTGCAATGCTATTTATGTTGAATATAGTTTTAAAATTTGTTCTTAATCTGTCGAAACAAAATATAAAACAATTCGATTATATTCAGTTATATAATGATTAATAACCGTGCTTTTATGTACAATTGTCCTAGAATTAAATCGATTGTCTTCTGTATGGTTAAATGAAAGTAAAAATAGTAAAAATTACGTTTCGTACAAATCTCAAAAGGTTTATTTATATATATATATATATAAAATATTTTTATTAACATATTAAAGAACTTATATTTTATGTATAAATTGTACAGTTTGTATGTAGAATTTAATATTAAGAAACTAATCATGACACTTCCTATAAACCGAGGCTAATAATTCTTTCGAAATACTTTCCGTGATGTCTGATTGAGGCGACCATTTACTTATTGGTATATTTTTCTATTTTTTTAAATGTTATCTTCTCTATTTTATAGCATACATAAACAAGTGATATCTTTAAAAAATCCCACATAAACTATTTAACATAAAACATTTTTCCGGTTTTCAGAAATAGGTTTTAAGCTGTTTATAACTTAGTGAATACAAATTGTATATTTCGTGTTATTCAAATACGGATATTAATTATTTAATACGGCAAGTCGATAAAATATTTGTTTTTGACGAAATTTAATTATATTTACAATAATTTATTTCTTTTTCATATTAAAATAAATATTATATTTCAACGTATTATTTAATTCGAGTAATTCATTATTACTTAATCAAAATATAATTTTAAATTATGCTCAATAAAACTTCAAGTACACTATATTATGAATAGCATACGTTTCGTTTCTCAATAATTGTACTAAGTTAATTCACCAGAATTTAATAAATAATTTAAAATCTAAATCTCCGTTTTTTTAATTTGTAAATAATTTCAAAAACACATGTTAATATTCGAAGCAAAACAGAAAATATATTAGTTAACGGTTTTATAATAAATTTGATCTAATACAATGTAACTACATTTGGACAGAAGCAAGAGTACATATAATATATATATATATCGAACATAAATTGTACTTTAAAGACGTACATTATCAAATCTCGAATAATTTTTAAAATTACTCGAAAATTAGTTGAAGCTAGGCATAAATGCATTACATATAGGACGGAAATCACGGAATTAATTTTTATTTAAGTTGTACTTTACGACAAATATAATGAGTTGTTATTCCAAATTAGGACTTCAAAACCAAGTATTTTTCCAATTTTAAACTAAATTGAATAGTTTTCTTCTGTAGATCCGGATAATAATTTTCTAAAATTGATTGTTTGAAATTAATAAATAAAAATACTTATCAAACATTTGTTTTTTAAAAAAAAGAAAAATATTTCGAAACGTATAATTATTATTATTTAAAAGAGTAATATTCTTATATAAAAATTGTAAACAGAACTCAAAATTATTAGAATTTTCAATATAATTGAATATGTTTTAGAATTAATTTTCAAATATAAAATAGTCAAATGATCTACCATTTAAAACAAAATCATTTGGGTCATATATTATTTTGGAAGTAAATAATATTTTATCATTTTGTTGTTTGAATTTTTATTTAGATGGTATTCATAAATAAAATTACCTTGTTATCTATTGACTTGCCGACACCCTGTTCTATTTACATAGTGTCTTTTTCTAAAATACACATTGGTAAGTAAATATCCTTTTAGTTTATGTAAGGTTTATTGGTGTTTAAATAAAATATTTTGTATTCACACTATAAAGATTAACGGTATAATACATATTAAGATTATAAAATTTAAGAATAATAAACATTAGTTTTGAAAAATAATATTTAATTAACGAATAGATTTAAAATCACTATAATCACTAAAATTTTATTCGTTCATTAACAGTATGGAAATTCTTTACCTGTGTCGTTATATATATATATAACGATTATGATACTATGTTATTTATTTATTAATTACCCCTTATTTATATTTTGTACGAATACAATAAGTTGAATTATTGATCTAATAAACCGATGTCATGATAAAATATATAACTAAATATGTATGAAAAATAGAAATTTAATCAATTTATCTACAAATAAAATGTATATATAATAAGTTACACAAATAAGTTTTAATTGACTTTTGTAATATTTAAATTATTAAGCGTCTTCAAACACGTACTGTACGCCAATTTAGCTCATAATATTACAGAATATATCTTTAGTACATATAATAAACAATGACACTTAAAAAAATTTAAATCGAAAATATTTAAATAATTGCGGATTGTAAATAATCCAATTTAAAAGTACAAAAAATTTTTTTTCCGAATACGCGACTGTATCGTTTTTAAAATTTAATATCGTATAATAATAATGTAGTTGATTTCATAGTAATAATGTTTAAAATACCGACGGAGCGTGTCAAAAATCAGTAGAAAATTAAAAAAACTTTTAATCTTCAGACAATTTTTGTTGATAAACTAAGTGATCAACGATATTCAATAACAATATACGTTACAGTATTTTTGGAAAATTGTTTAAATTATAATTACGTCCAGTAAAAATGGGTTTAGTTTGTTTTGTTTTCGAATTTGAATGTACCATCTTTGGGAAAAATGCGAAACCATAGAAACGTAGTTTTTTCTAACCCAAATTGAATATCAAACTTGGTGAAAATCGATTAATTAATACTAATCAATGTATTTACCATCAGCAGAATACGATATATTATTGTAGTTTAACCGTTGTGTATAAGTAAGGACTCTTACCTTAAATTTAAATAATATTCGAAATTTTTAATCGATTTTTGTTTTTTTGTTTCATATAATATACACTATTTACTATTTAATAAATAGTGTTCACTTGTCAGTAATACCATATAATCATGAGCTCTACCAGATCACGTTATATACCACCTTTTTTCCTTCTAGAATAAAAATGTAATGCTTTTTACGTGTTTTTTATCTCTGGCACTATATCTTCCCACTCGAATACCTAACTGAATACGAGCCGATTTTTTTCCATACCCCGTGTCCCCATATTATGTATGTGTTGGACATAATTATAGAGCCCGAATGAAATATATTGATATTGCCGAGTTGTTTTCCGGATCAAATGTTACTATATATACTAAATACTATACAATGTAAATCAAGCGAATGAAATTAAACAAAACTGTATTTTATAACATAAAAGCCCGTATATGGGAGTAATGAGTGGACCCGGGCGACTGGCCCGCTATTCAATGTAATCGCACGTAGAACGCGTATTAATTTAATAATTATTATTCGCACGGTTACGTTTATAAGTTTGGAAATATTTTCACGTTTAATTTATAAAAGCAAATCGTTTATATTTATACATTATTTTCTACGTAACTCGACGAAAAAATCGTTTTTAAGTTTTGTCGGGTAAATGAAAGTCGTAAGCTTATATGTAGCCAATAAGGTCGGTGTTGTAAAAACACTTTACAAAAGTATTAAAAATACTATTCGAATGGTTTTTTAAAATGTTATTTAAAACACTACTTGAATATTACAAAAGAAAAGAAATAATATTTTAAACGCTAAAATAAAAGTAGAAAAATAACAAAATTTGAATTATGTCTTACCAATAATATTTATCGTGAACAGAAAACTGTTGGTGTTTGGCGAAGTAAATTATATATTAATACTTATAGGATAGAAAATGTAGATAACTTCATATAAACATTTCGAAAATTCTTAACAATGTTTAAACTACTATACAATGTAATATTTTTCTGCTAGTTGACATTTTGAAAGTCAGTTGATGTAAGTTATAATATTATCTCTAAGAAAAAGTCGAAAAATTAAAAGTATTCGATAGTTATTTATTTCATACTAATAAACGGTACTTAAAATATTATATCGGATACACGAGTGAACAGAAGTATTTGAAAACTTTTTACTCAAATACTTTACAACACTACCAGGTTAGGTATATATATACTAGTATACTTAAACAAATATTCTCAAGTATATAAGTATATTACGGTTCTTGTTTATAAAATATTAAAATGTATACGTTAACTATACATTTTTAAGTATTTAGGATCAATTCAATTTCATGATAATGTTTCTTTAACATATTCATAAATGTATGCACTCTTATTTTGGAACCACAATATTCTATTAAATATTTAGGATATGTATCTACATATATACCGCATTTTTTTCAAATTATAATAAAAACATCATATCGTGTTATTTTTATAAAATAATAAATAATGGAACAAATAAATTATTATTCATTATAGAACTGTAAATATTACTTTTGTACCAAATATAAATAAATATTAATGTAATGTGATTGATTTTGAAACTTAAAGCTATAAAATCGTTAGATTATTAAATATTTCAATAATTAGAATATTTAGGAAACGCGTTATTTTTCAAACTCGAATATTACTTTACAGTAATATTTTAATAGTTCATTTTGTATAGTTTAAGGATTAAATACCATTTAAATGTATTTCAAAGTTGAGAATCCCGGGAAATGAATGATTTTAAACCTTTATAATGATCAGCGATTATGGAATTATTTTTAAAATATTTTTAACGTTATTAATAAATTATAAATCTATTAGATTATTTATGTATTGTAAATTGAAGCAATAAAAAAGCTATTGACAATATATTTTATACTTACATGAAATGTTTTCTTCACTATAGATACGTTTCCGGACATGGTGGCAATCATTAGAGGTGTCTGTTTATCATTGTTGATCGCAAATAATGTTTTTGGGTCTAGATTTACAATGTGATCAACTAGGTTTCGGTTCCCATAATAGCAAGCATACATCAAGTAAGTCCATCCTTTTTCATTCGCTGTATTTAAATTGTTACTGGAAAATGAATATTAATTTAGTGGCTAACCAAAATTGTTTCGAAATGAAAAAAGTAATAATAACGGAAGGATCTCCTTTTTTATAATTAATTTTAAATAGATAATAATTAATGTATCTTTTAATATATTTATATTACGTTGATTAAAATCGTTAAAATAGTATATATGTATATAATTTTATTATATACTCTAAACACATAAAATTCCTAATTATCTTGTTAATGTTCTAATGTAATATTCTTACTAAAATGCATTTATACTGGAAATACATACATTGTCCGAAATATTTGTAAACCACGTTAAATTATGAACATTAAAAATATTTAGCGAAAACTGTGTTATATTTTTTTTAATACGGATACAATATATATATTTTAATACAATCATTTATAATTGATTCAAAGTGTAGCCTGCATGTCAGAAAAGTACAACGCTTCTAGATGTAAACGTTATGGGAGTGTTACACACACACACACACACACACACACACATATATATATATATAAGAAGGGATGGCTTTAGGCTTAGTGGTAATATATAATTTGTTGTCATAACATTTTTTCGTATATTCATCGTACACAAGTAACATGTATTAAATTACTATTATTTGAATTAACTGTAACAATTATGTTGTCATTCAAGAAGAAGTGCTACAGAAAAAACTCAATAAACTATAATTATATATTTTTTTAACAGAATACTACCCACGTACTCGAAATACATCTATAAAAGAACACCGAATATAAACCAAAAATTATTGTATTATAATAATACCAAATATTAATGTAAGAATATATATTATACCTATGTTACCACAATGTTGAACGTGTACCATTTTGAGTGTTTCAAATTTTAATACGTGTTTAATAAATTATGATTATAAATTATTCTTAAAAACTATTTAAACGTTTATTTTATATCCGAGCATTAATATTTGATATGACATTAACACACATCCACATCCACACACACACACAAACTTATTAATTGGCACGTAGTTTAACAGTTGATATAAAAATGTACATTGTTCTATTGCAAAGTATGTACACAATGATCAGATATCAATACTTTAAGTAACGTAAAGAATATTCAACGAGAAATAGTTAAAAGAGAAGTATACATATAGAGTTTATTGTCAGTTGTTCACGAGTTATATTGTCAAGTTTTGATAAGTTGCAACGAAAGTATTTATAATGATTACGGTCATGAGGCCTCAAGGTCCCAAAAAAAAAAAAATATAAAAATCGGTAAATCATAATCAACGGTCATGTTTGGCAAGAACCTTCTGGCGACAACACTAATGTAGTTAATTATTCTTAAGAAGTTGTTTCTCGGTAAATGTCTTTCATTTAACTATTTCAGCCTCGTATAAAAATAGACCACGTAACATAACGAATTGGAACAATAATTAGTAAAACACAACGTAGTTTCAATAACGGAGGAGTTATTCTTTTTTGATTTGATCGACATTTTCATTCGTCGGTTTTATCGGGCGGTATTTATTATTTGTATTACCGGTTGCTTGGGTGTTTCACTTTTTATTAATCATCGTTGAAAGCAAACTTTCCACGTAATTTATTTTTAAACAATTACGATTCAGTTTAACTATCTAACACGCTCGCTTATATTACACGACTCGCTCCTCCAGCTTTTAAACCTCGGTCGAAATATTTATATCGTTATAATATACATATATTATGGTTACATAACCTGGAGATTTTCTGAAGTATGCGTTTTAATACGAACATATTATTATGTATTTTCGTAGCCAGATCTGATCTCGTCTACGCCACTAATCGTTATGACGTTATAAACATTATTAAATTATGATAATTACGCCTACACCGCTTATACCGGCATTCATGTAATTGGTTTTATTGTCACGAAAAAAAAAATATTAAAAAAATCCGTATCAAAAAACCGATACCTATTCGTGTTATAAATAACTACGTATATGGTGTATATATATATGTATATATGTGTGTGTGTGTGTGTGTGTGTGTGTGTGTGTGTGTGTGTGTGTGTGTGTGTGTGTGTGTGTGTGTGTGCGCGCGCGCGCGCGCGCGCGCAAAATTGTAAACTGCATCAACCCACGGGCGGAACAAGTGAGCGAGAAAAATGTATAAAATAAAATTTACCACTAAAAGCCAGGGGGCACGACAATACTCTACTCTCCACTCGCTCTCTCCCCATTTTGGACGACTGCCCTTGGACATTGGAATGCAGCGGGAGATTAATCGGACCGCGCAGACCCCGACTGTGCAAAATAGTTTAAAGCGAACCAAAAAAATAAAAAAATCGGTTTGGTATAGACCCGAGTTCGGTATCAATATACGTAACTAATAGTTAAATATTGTTTTAATACAAATACGTGTACGTAAAGAATGATCAATCACGGATTAATAATAAAGAAAACGTACGGTTTTTTATCGAGTTGAAAAACAATAATACGTATTTTACCGTCTAAGTACGAAGTGTTTCTTACCATTGGCCATTGAAGGTTTTACACTTTTACACTTCCACAAATGGGTTGACAGATCAATGACACATTATTGTTAACATTAAAAGGAAAATTAAAGAATTGTCACTTTCATAACAATAGTTTAAAACAATTAACTGCCATGTGTGTACGAAGGGTACGAAGATTTCATCAGAATAATACATTTTATTGTTCTGGAGCGTCTACAATTTTTTCAGTATAACTTCGTCGTTATTTACGCAAATTGTTGTGACCAAAAGCGTTTCTCATTTAATTTAACGAACGTCGGAAGTATACACGAGTTTCAAGTTTAAACCGTAATAGATGTACGAGGTTCTTACTAAAACATATCGTGCTATAATTAATTTCGAACAATTTATAATCACGATCGAAATGATAAATTAAAACTATTTGCCGAGAAATTGAACTAAATCAAATTTTCCCGTATTACAAATCCTTTTTGGGTATTTCAAATAATTTAAAGAAATATCTTATTATTATCGCGAGTTACCGAATTGTACATAATTATTTTCTTGTATAAAATGTTCGCATTGCTGTAGACACTTCGAATTTCACTTTAAATTAATTTCGAAAAAGATCAAATAATAAGTAGTAAATATTTTTGAGGTTACAAAATCTTGATGAAGGTGAATGGTTCTTTAAAAGTGATCGAGCGGATTAACGATTGTTGTATTTTCCGTGCGGTTTAAAAATAGGCAAACGAATAAACGGACAACGAAAAATAAACCAAAAATTAAGGCGGTAAATCTTTTATTCGTATATTACTGACAGGCGTGGGTACTGATTATACGACTCTATTGAAAAACTTTATCGGTTTGCCGATAAACGATTATCTGTAGAGATTTTATGAAACTTACAAACAGGCATTTTACGATTTGGTTTTATTCGTTTAAAAATAACCGCGAAGAAAAGCGTAGTTCGAACGACCAGAATGAGTTTGAAATTCGTAATTCAACGATTACATTCAATCGCGTTACGAACTGATTTACGAAAAAGTTCAATTCGTTATTCAAATAATTAACGAAAATAAATATTTACGAACGTAATATTTAAACAAGAACGAGAATACGTTTGTATTTAACTCTTCTCCTCTCTAAAAAAAAAAAAAATTTAAAAAACACACACGTATTACAACAATAGGTATACGGTTTTATTGTATACGCGGCTCTTGTTTCAAAATAATGTTACACCCCACTCGTCGAGTAAGTTTACACGGTGATTTTGTCGAGTTTGTTTTCCGATAATGAATAATACGCCCGTTTATAAAGGGCACGTGATTTGTTTTATGGATTCGCGGGTGTCTTATAAAAGGATTTTTCGTAACGAAAATTATCGTTTATCTTCGACGACGATTTAATTATCGAATATTTACACGCACATTAGTATATCAGAGAGCGATCACCGACAACGCAGCTTGATACTCGTGTTGTCACTGACGTTGGTGTACCAGTTTATTACCGTTATTATAATAGAACAACTGTCATTCCATAGAAAAACACGAGGCGGTACTTTTATTATTATTTTCTATCGTATACGATATATTTCGAGGGGGTATAATCAAACGGATGGTCATTTTCGTACGCGTATTTAATGGCCAGATATAGTTTATGTTTAAATGGCCACGTTCGAGTAGTATATTATACGTATTACGTACGGTGGGTGGTGTTCGGGGGACCACCGCGGTATCGTAATCGATTGAAGCGAGCCACCATTCGTGTACGACGTATATATATATGTATATAGATCGCAATAAAGATAGGTACGGATACGCACTTTCAAAGGCGGGCCGAAATTTCGAATAAACACGAAAAACGGACGAAAAAAAATTTCGTTCAACTCTCGTCGGGATAATTAAATTTAATCGCTGTTACCTCAGCAAGTCAGTCACCTTCGGGTGATTCAGCGTGCACGCCGTATACAGGTCCATGCGTTGTGTGCTTTTTGTTTGGGCGAGCTTGTAGATACGTAAAAACGATGACGAACAAACGGGGAACACCACCAACGCGTCGTCTCGCTCGGTCAAACAAAAATGTCCGCGCGGTAAAATTCACGACGAACGAAAACCGTTCATACCGTTGTTACAAATGTTGTTCTCGCACGGTCTGCTTACAAAGTTTACAGCATGTACAAGCGCACCTGCCAACACACGGCTCGTGCGTCCGTCCGTTCGCTATATATATATATATATATATAGATACGTCGTTCGACACCGGGCGCTCACCGTGAACTATCAATCAACGATAATATTGTTAATATTAAGTAATATCTTATCGTTATTCACCGACGTTCGAACGCTCGACAATCGGTATTTCGTTCGAACAATTTATTTCTGTCTACCGTTATTATTTTCGTGTTGTGGTTTTTCTTTAAGTTTTTTCCTTCCCCCTCGTATTTCTCGCTTTTTTTTCTTCCCGTTCCCAAAGCCCCGGCCGACCGGTCGTCGTGTCACGCTAATTACCGGCTCTTTTCCACAGAAAACGCTCGGGGCGATCGGATAATTAGGACGAGAGTCGCCGCGCACGGACAATTTTCGTTCGTTTTAGATAAAAAAATGTTTTCATTTTTTTTCTCGTATCGCATTACGTCGCGCGCGAATTCTTTATTTTACCTAATAAATACGACAGTTCGGAGAACACTGGAGGAAGTACCTTGCCTATCATACGTATACACAAACACATACACACACACACACACACACACACACACACACACACACACACACACACACACACACACACACACACACACACACACACACACACACACACACACACACACACACACACACACATATATATATATACAGACCTCCGGCCGGTGTATAATATTCCGTGTAAGCCATTATATCTTACGATCGACGTAGTTTACGTCGTAATATTAATATAGCCGCTGTTGTAAAAAAAGAAAAAAAATGTTCCCTCAGCGCGCGTTTCAATAGACATTCTGTCGACCACCTTGGTTCTTGAGAATGTTATAGGGTGGAATACGTCGTCGTAGTCGTCGTCACGCAGAGGGGGATCGCATTTGACCCGTACCGAAAGGTTCGTGTCTGTGACGAATTCGGATTTTCAATACTTTTTTTTCGTTAATTTTTGTCATGGAATATTATTGCTACGTATGAGAGTGAATTTGTATTTCCATTTCTCGAAAGCCGGTCAAAGCGTACTAAAACGTTTCGAATTTAAAATTCAAATTCATAAATAACGTACGTGTCGTCGCACCGAATAACTAGAACTAACCCGTAACCCACCACACGGTTACGGGAATATTATTTTCTTCGCGTAGAAAAAAGTTATTTTTTTTTACGTATCGGAGAAAATTATACGGACGAATCGAAAATAGTTTTAAATTTAAATCGAAACATGTTGAATTTACACTTATGCACAGAGAATAACGACTGAATAAAATTATAACGTCGTGTTTCGTACGTAAGGTATGAAATCTGTTCCCGTCGTTATTACTCTGACGTTGAAATATGAATAATCCAACTCTAAGCCTGTCGCGTCCGCATGTCACGGAAATCCGAAGACTGGTATTATTCGTATTCTATCGAGATTTATACTATATATATATATTGGAGAGTTCCAAAACTCGAGTAGGATAAAATAATGTACAATATAAACGCTATATTTGAATAATATATACGACGTTAGGATAAATTCATTAATACTGGTAATATTAAGTACAAAACACTTTGTAATAATGAATACATTGTGATAATGTTAATCACTTATATAGGTATTACCGCATTAGGTGTATATGTATATGTATATATATATATAAGTGTACAACTGAATACGTATTAATAATAATGTAACATTTTTTCAAAAAAAGATAAAGTCAAATAACCACCCAAGTAATAAGTAATGGTGTATTCGTTATAAATAATTTTTTGTCCAGTTCATAATTGTTCGTACATTATTATAGCGCGTTATTTTACATATATATATATAGGCGAAATTTAGGTTGTTTATTAGCTGTACCCATACACTTTTTATTAAATAAATAAGGCGTCGAATCGATTTTATATTTGATTATATCCATAATAAATCATACGGCATTAACACTATTAATTAATTTATATGTATGTATATCGATAATAAATACAAGGGAAATCGTTAATGTTCACGATTAAGTACGACTTTATGGATTTTATAAGAATTTTATAAGATTTTATAAGAATTATAAGAATCTAATAAGATATTTATAAGAATTAGCGTGAACTATTTAATACCGAATTTTATTTATATCAAAAAACCATTTATTAGATATTATTTTATATTACTTCAATCGTGTACGCGTATTTATTTTATAATTTTTTTTTATAACTACAAAAAGGATGTAGGCATGTAAGTATTAATGTGTCCATAAATTTATATAACGTAATTAATTTCTTTAATAATTGTAGTTATTATATTTATATATATATATTAAATTCCCCCTTCCAGAAAATATAGTTTAGCTTAATGACGCAATCAAGGAAAATAGTCCCTGGGTCTTGACCCCCTCCATAGAACCGTATCCTATATATAAGTACTTATAAATAAAAAACGTTTATTTATTCCGGATATATAATTATAAAAAATAAATATAATCTTTCGACCCCCTCTGAAAAAATTCTAGTTACGCTACTGGTTCAGCTATATGAGGCGTAACCTATACGTACGCCATTAAAAAATGTACGGAAAACTCAAGAATAATTGAAATGTATGACAAATTTATGAGATTTTTTTTATGAATATCCATTTTTTAACATAATATATTTTAGTTGATTCGTTATAATTTAGAAAATAATCGTTTTATATTAACCGATTCTATAAAAATTGTAAATACACAAAATATATTCCAAAATATTTCGAATTTCTTGAAATTATTTATAATTTAAAAATATTCGGTTATTTTAAAATATCCTTTGTCAAATTTTTTTTTATGCGTATAAAATTTTAAAATTTGAATTATGGCGAATTTTGTATTTAATTTTCGAAAAACGAAAATTCTGATAGAAGATTTATTATGCAGAAATAGGAAATGTTTAATTTAATACATTTGCGTTGATTGATTGATTTATATCTCGGCGTAAAATTATCGAATTATATTATAGATATATATTATACAATTGTTTCAACATTTCTAACGAAACAGTGTGGCTACTTTGTATAAGTTTATTAAAAATATAATATTTATTCCCATCTTCAAAATGGCGTTGTTGTAGAATTAATTATTGATATAAATATTGATGTTTCTATATTTAATAACTATATATTTAAGATTACAAAATCCATCTTTGTTGTAATAAAAATTAAATTCTAGAAACTGGTGCTTCGATTTGATTATCACTAACGATAAGTATCTACGTGTTTATTTGAATATATTTAGACCAATTACAAATCGTTTTATTTAAACTAAATATAAACAACTTCGATTATAGGTACTTTATAAATTATAAAGTTATTTTGAAAATGGAGTTAGTGTATTAACGTAGTATATTTCCGACGCCGAAATTTCAAAATCTTTTACATTTATGAACACTATATCAAATACAAAAAATTAAATTAAATGTCCACGAGTGTTGTATAGGTATACCATTATTTTATTTCGTGTATTTCGTATACGAGTGTTAGAGTAATGATTGTAAAATATTAATTTCTTTTAAAAATGTTTAACACGAAATAGTTTAATAATACACAATATATTATATTTTTGTTTTTGACTGTTTCGCGTACGATGTGGTAAAATAATTACATTTGGAATTTTCAAAAAATTACGACTCACTGATTGAACTTACGATTAATTAAAATTAATATGTAATAGAAAATAACGTCTTAGTTTTCGAATTAATTTATATTAATTGGAAATTTATTAGAAATTTTTCAATTTTTAATTTTCGATTCGATTCGTGTATTTTTAAATTGTCTTTATTAATTATAATATATATATTTGATTAATTTACGGTTTATTTTATTATTATTAACACACATTTTTACCAATTTGAAAGTGAATGATCACATAGCGACTGATTTTCGTTTCTTATTACATTTTTTTATTATACTTTTACAAATTTTTTTTGATAGGAAGGAGGGTGTCATAATAATGAAATAATTTTGAAACACTAATATTATCGTATACGGGTTTTATTAGAATTGTATAAATAGTTTTATATAAAAAGAAATTAACGGAATCAAAGAAATACTTCCGTTAAATTTAAAAATATTTATGTTTTCTTCGTTATAATTTACAAATTAAACCAACTACCTACAATTATATTATTGACACGTTTAAAATTTGAGGTCTTAAAACATTCTTTGGAGTGGTGGGGTGGAAACTCTTAACACCTGTTCTACCGTCTATAAATACGCCACTGGTTTTAATACAACGGATGAAACATCCTTAAGTAATAACGCTACTGCAAACGATCTTAAGAATATATATTCAATTATTAACTGTTGTTAACTTTTACGGGAATAACACATTTTTGTCAGTAGTAAAACACATGACCTACAACGGTTTGTTTTTGTATTATTGATTGGTTTTTAACGTAATAAGAATCAATAATTTGTCCTTTAGTTATGTATTATATACATTATAATATAGTTGAACACCAAATACCTACGTATTATACAAAAAACTAATAGCTACAATTGTACCGTTTAAAGTTAATTATAGAATAACAAAAAAATATTATCTATTTGTATTTTATAACAAACATTAAATAATACCTATATATATAATGCCCATATCGATATACACAATTTTTAATCAAACTTTAATGTTGTTGCACTCTTTAATATTTATATATCCACTTAGGTTTCGTATTCATATGAGGGACATTCGGGTCTTATTTTATGTGTGTATTATAGCGACGTAATTAATAGCTAAATTGGCGCGTATTATTATTTTATTCGGTTGGAATTTTTTTCTCGCCCCTTACCATTTGAACAATCGTAAACGGTCTTCATCGCAAGTCCGTCGTCACGTCGATCGTTTATTTTCTGCTGAACATTTATACATTTATTACCTACGATATTTGTTATAATAAAAATATATCTCCCCGGAGTTCTACGTGTTAAATTGTACATCGGCGATAATAATATATTTCGTGTACAACCTAAATACAATATCACGGCGAATCTTTCTGTGGTATTAATTATCAAGTCGCCGTTTGAGAAAAAAAAATCAATAAAAATACAAATTTTCTTACGCAAGGTATAGGACAAAAAAAAGAATACAAAATCAAAAACAATAGACTATTAAAAAGATACAAAGATAAGTTTCGATAACTACAGTTCTGGCCATTCCGTAGAATATACGTAGTTTCTCGGTTTTTTTTTTATTTTTTTCCCCGCTTCGGGCACTCTCCAGACCATTTGGTTATGTTTTTCTTAATATCTTTCCGATGATAACGCCCACATATTATATTATTATATATTATGTTCCGGTCATTCTGTCAAAAATACAAGATCGAGTATACCCACCGACCGAGAGAGTCGAGCTGTATCTCCCTCTCCACCGTGTTAAACCTATAGTGGTAAAACGGCGAAATGCCATTACAACGCGCTCACTCGCGGGCTGTATTTTCAGACACCGAGGCCGAGACTGTGTTTTAGTTACACGGTTTATCCGATCGCGATTCAACTTAACTGTAAATATTTATATAAATAATTTATGCGTAGATACGTTCTCTATCGTAACGGACGGATCGTTTGCGTGTGTATCGGGCTCGGAATTCGTCGTTCATCTACGTACATTTTTCTATTCCGATTACGTTCGATTTTTACAATTATCGGTTATCGGCGAATCGAATAGGCTACCAGTAGGAGGGTATTCACAGAAATTATCGAAACATATTTTACACGCCCGTGATCGACTTTTGTGTATAGGGACGTCGGACGTTAACAATTTTCGGCGTGATTTCGATTGTTTCTTTGCCTTTGTATGGAGACGGGGGTCAGACTAGATGATAGAAAGGTCTATTCCGTCATTTAGTTTAAAAGGCCCACTTCACCGTCGATTTATGTATATTTATTTCTATTTCCACAACGCTCCCTACCTGCAATTAACACGTACCTATGTTAGTCTTTTCGTTAACTATACAATAAAAATGTCTTATTAATACTAACCACGATAACGCTACAAGTAGTGTTTGTCTATATAAAATATAGCAAAAACATTAAATCGACGAGGTTAACATATTAGTAAATTTCCTCGAGTATCCTTATTTTCTTATATCGATTTATTAAAAACGAACGTTTAATAGTTTGCCCGGTAAACGAAGCCTAGATTTGTTTACGGAAATAAATACGCACACTGAGAGAGTTTTTTCATTGCCGAGCAAAGAGTGCGTAAAATATATATTTGCTTGTCAATAATAATAATAATAATAATAATAATAATAATAATAATAATAATAATAATAATAATACGTTCGTGCTATATACGTGATACACTTATTGTCCCGACGGATGTCTTTTTCGCGATCGCACGTCTATACTGTTGTGTTTGCGCAATTCGAAATGTTTACTTGGACAACGAAAAACGACATAAACACGATTAACACCGTAGTTATCGCACGAACGTTGGGCACAGGTAAACATGGTCTAGGTCGTGAACGTTTTGTACAGAAACAACGATTTTCGCTTTATACAAATATGAAATAGGAAATGGCGGCGTCCCGTGATTTATTTATCCACCGTGGTATTCTTTTAAATTCGGAACTACCTACGATTAATTAATTATTATTGTTGTTCGGGGTAAATAACGCGTGGTGTTATTGAGACGACCGCGTAACGAAACCGATAATTACGATTGAAACGCGTAAAAAAAAAACGTTACAAGTTTCGTTAAATATTCGTCAAAGACACGAAAGACCGATATAATAATATTATGGTTCGGTTTGTTCGTGTGTGTGTGTGTGTGTGTGTACTGTACTATATAATATAGTAATAATGTAGCGCGTTCACTTTATTGATTTGTATACATTTATTTAATCGGCCGTGTATATCTTTAGATTGTGTTAAAACGTGTTTTTTTATGTTTTATAAGAAAGCGTTCGATAATGTTCCATCAAAAATATACACGAAACCGTGTATTTTCGGAAATACGATGACAATATCACGCCCGTCAATCAGTGGCCAGGTCAAATGACATCTTTATTCTACTCGCACAGGAGATTATATATATATATATATATATATATATATGCGTGTGTGTAGTGTGTGCACGTTCGTATATATGAAAAAAAGTATCACCTATATAATAGTAGCGGCCTTTTGAAAATCGTATATACTCAAATGGGGGATGACAAGATTCGGCCGAAACCTGTACCTACGTTTTTATGTACGTCCAACAACGCGTTATTATTATTTTTTATTGAAATATATATCTTTTGTATAGGTACCGGGGACCTATCCCGTTAATACGGTGTTCGGTGTATGGTATTTGAATGCGCAGCGGTGGTGGTGGATCTATAATATACGCTTCTATGCGTATCCAGAGGTAAAAGCGAAAACGAAAAACGAAACCGATTACGATTAATCGACCGTTTCCGAAACGCCGGGTTAGATTTCGTAACATTTCCGAACGCAATAATATGGTAGTAAAATTGGTTCGCGCGTAAAAATAAGGGACTAATAAACGAACGAACCGATTAACTCTGAAATGTTCGTACGACGGTATTTAATCGGGTCACGCGGTGTGGAGATATTGGACGAATAACCCGACGAACCAACGAACGTACGAGCCTCGTATAAACGGTTGTGCGGTGGACGTTGAGTTCTCGAAGAACACACTTGTTACGGCCTACGATGGACTGGCCCCGCACCGCATGCGTTCGTCGTACGTGCCCGATGTTTATTTTCATGTACGGTCACGAAATTTGTTCTCCCACTATTATGGTTTATTACTCTTGGCCCTTGGTAGCAGACGGCTACGTGTTATTCTTGTACATATATTACTTTCGTGTTAACGAACGAACGGTACCGTGGACAAGATCCGTTTGACATATTTGGATTCCCCGTTCGTAAATATTATAACGATGTTTACGTATTCGGTAATGCCTGAGCGTTCACGACGGTAAAATGAATACGATGTGCTCGAATTTCGATCGAGGTCTTTAGGGTTCGGGAAAGAAAACACGCGCAATATTATTCTTGTCGATATAATAATATTTATTTATATTTCGTCGAGAACGCGTTTGTTAAAGCGCTATTCATATGGCGAATAATATACGAATATATACGTATTTGTTTGGATCCCGGAAGTAAAGACCGGCACGACGTTTGAACAAAAAGTCGAAACAATGCATTTTAAGAAACGCACATGTGGTGACGACGTGTATTTAACTAAGTGTTTGCGTATAAAACACGTAATCCCTGAAATCCGAACAATCGTCGCGCAAGTAGAAAATAGAAACGATCGACCAATCGGTATAACGTTTATGTTGCCGTTGAGAAAAGGAAACGTGTACGAGCGGTATGACGATTTATTAATTCGAACGTTTACGAACGATTGTACGATAAATCGTCTACGAAAATAATATCGAATTATTTTACTCGTGTACGAGCTGATAATTAATTTCCTTTAGAGTACGATATTAGTGAATCGTCAAAGTGAAAGAAAACGTGAACGCGCGTACACAATAGTGTTGAGTTTGGGGACGGAGGCGCGTTCTATAGAGGCGTCTCTGCGTTTATTCGGTGTAAATTCGTTTCCATTAAAAATGTTCGACGACCGTCGTTTACACGCAATTATACTCGCACGTATTATCGTCTAATCGCCATCGTAGCATGTGACGCGCAGCTATTATCGTATAAAACGTACGCGATACGTTAATAATAATTATAACCGTTTTTGTTCGTCGTAAAAGACGCGCGCGCGTAATTCGAAAACACGATAATATCAAAGACCGAAAAACCGACGGAAATACGTTGAAAATCGCGGACGAAAACGTTTCGTTAAACGGAATACGAAACGATGTACGTGTATACGTCGCGCATGGTAGATGTGTATACAGAGAGAGCTGATTATTCTATGGGCCGCATGTACTACAGACGGACAAATGAGCAAACGGGTACAAATAGTCGGATGTTGAATATTTTTCTAACGCTCGTTATAGGTTGGTAGGTTCGAGCGAGTCCGTAACCCCCGGCGCGTACATGCTTCTTTACGGATTCGGACTCGTTTCGAACCCGACGATCTAGCGTTTTGCTACTATACCATATAGGTGTATACATACGTACATACATACATACACACACACACACACACACACACACACACACACACACACACACACACACACACACACACACACACACACACACACACACACACACACACACACACACACACACACACACGAAACGATGTGTTTTTTCTCCCCGAAAAAAAATACGTATTTTAAGAGCGACAGGACACAAAATATTGAATACCATCTGTCTGTGGCGGCCTGGACGGACACGACGACGACGCTTAGATCTATAGCTGGTGCAGTGCCGTGTATATATATTTTTTTTTCGTTTATATATATTTTATTTTACCCGCAGAAGCATTGCGCGCATACCTGCGTGGAAAGGAAAAAAATACAAAAATGTCCTCTTAAGTCATTATACGAAAACGACGTTCATATATATATATATGATGTTTTTCGAGAAAGCAAAATATTATATTATAATAAAACAATATATATATATATATATATGTTTTAAACGCCTCGCCGTACACGCGCGTATTTCATAAACGAAATAAACTATAAGAATAAAACGTCGATAATTTACGGTTCGGTCGGAACAACCTGTAAAAACGTTTGTCGGTTGAACGTCAACAGGTGTGTGTGCGTTTTCAATCGAATTCTCCAATATTATTATTATCGTTTTTGTTTGGATCGCGGTCGACGATTACTACGCGGACCAACGGTTTGCCCGTGCTGGTGTCCCGTACTACTCACCGTCGGTCGTCGCAGATCAGATTTCGACGGACACGAGCGGCGCGCGCGCGTTTATTATTCGGTTACTTTGGTCATTCGCGAACGCTGCCGCCGTTTCTGAAATAATAATCGTAAAAAAAATTACAACAATAACAGCGACGACGATAATAATAATAATAATAATAATAATAAATAGCTCAAGACGACCGAACAACACAAAGCGCGGACGCACTCGCATGAATGGGCGCGGACACGGCGAATCCCCCGTCGTCATCATCATCATCATCATCGTCGTCGTCGTCGTCATGTGTGTTTGTGTGTGTGTGTGTGTAAGCGCGCGTGTATATAAGCAATCCGGTGGTGGGCGAGTGGCGAACGGGGTGCGGCCATCTTGAATACCTTCGTCGACTGGAACCCGGCCGCCGTCGTCGACGCGTACATATCTGAACGGCAGTAAAATACTCAAGCACCGTCGACGGCGACGACTATACGAAGATCGACGCGCACGCACACGCACACCGTACACGCACGCGCACGGCCGGCGGCGGCGGCGGCGGGTAATCTTGACAGGTAAAAACGGGCTCTCCGACAACGAGGACCGGTCGGAGGGTCCGAGGGGTCCCGGTCGTGGCACGGCGGTCGGTGGCCGCGCGGGCGAAGAGTATGGCCGGCGGGATTATATATATATATATATATATAGCGAGTTCGCGTATGTGTGTGTGTGTGTGTGTGTGTGGAACGCGCGCGCGCAGAAGGGGGCCGACCGAAAGAATGTTTCCACTTCGGATCCGACTGAGAGCCCGCCGACCGCCGTCGCTGCCGACGAACCTGGAACCAGTCTTCAGTATACGCACGCACACCCGGTCGGTTCGTTTCGTGTTACGCGCGCGCCCGTATCTGTCAGTTGCCGTGCGCGTGTTGTGTGTGTTGTGTGTTTCCCCGCGTGTTGTTATTGTTGTCGCGAGTGGTTTTTTCGACGTTATCCCGCGCGTCCGTTCGGTGCCGTTTCCGTTAAACGTATTCGTATTTATCTATCCCCCTTCCCCCTGGCGGCCGATCGGAATTCGTCGTTACCGTTTTTCTTCCTCCCCTCCTCCCAAGAACGATCGACACGGGATCTCGAGTGTGAGCGTGCGCGCGCGCGCGCGCCAGTTTTCGCCGGCAATTAGAAATTGGTGCCGCGTCCGGTTCGCGCGAAACCGCCGAGGGACGACGAGCCCGTCGTCTCGTTGCCGGCGCGCGCATGGATTACGGTCGTGCGTAGTGAGTGCCGCGTGTGATGACCACCGGGTGATACGCGGACGTGTCGTGTCAGCCCGCGTACGATGTCATGGCGCGTCGTGTTGTGCGCGATATTGGCCGCGTCGATAGCGGCCGGACCGCCGTCGGTGGTGCATGCCGCCAGTGGCGGCGGCGGCGTCGGCGGCGGCGGCGGTGGCGGTGACGCGGACAACAATAATGCTCGGGTGCAACTGGAGGTATCGGAGGGCCAGCCGAAGGGCACGAAGGTCGGGCGCATACCGGTCAGGCCGGGGTTCACGTACCGGTTCAACGAGCCGTCGGACGAATTCGCGCTGAACGCCACCACGGGCGAGATATACACGGCGCAGATATTGGACAGGGAATCGTTGCCGAACGACCGGTACGATCTGATCGTGTTGTCCAGCCAGCCCACGTATCCGGTCGAGGTGCGCGTGCTGGTCGCGGACGTGAACGACAACGCGCCCGAATTCCCGGAGCCCGTCATGTCCGTCTCGTTCCCGGAGAGCGCGGCGCCGGACAACAAAGTGCTCTTGGACACGGCCACGGATCGGGACGCGGGCGTCAACGGCGTGTCGTCCGATTACCGGATCGTGGCCGGCAACGTGGACGACAAATTCCGATTGGACGTGACGTCCAACCCGAGCGGCGAACTCACGTATTTGTATTTGCGAACCGCCGGCAAACTGGATCGGGAGACGGTACCGTTCTACCAGCTCAACGTGTCCGTCAGCGACGGCGGCGTGCCCACCAGATACGGTTATCAGACGGTCAACGTGACCATATTGGACGTGAACGACAACCCGCCGGTGTTCGCGCATACCGACTATAGCGCTTGGCTAAACGAAAGCGCGGCGCCGGGAGCGTTCGCGTTACAAGTGTCGGCCACGGACGCCGATCAGGGCGAGAACGGCCGGATCACCTATTATTTGCCGGAAAGTGCCGAGACGAGGTTCCGCGTGGACCCCGAGACCGGCGTCATATACACGACGGACGTTCCCGATTGTCCGCAACAGAACTGTCCGCACGCCCAACAATCGAAAGCGGCGTCCTGTCCGAAGAGTTGCGTGTTCACCGTGCACGCGCGGGACCACGGTTCGCCCGCGCAGGACGGCCGGGCGTACGTCACCGTCAGCCTGATCGACGCCAACGATCACGACCCGGTCATCCGGTTCCGGTACTTCCCGTCGAACGCGGCGTTCGCGACGGTGGACGAAAACGCGGTCAACGGTTCCGTGGTGGCCGCCGTGTCCGTAATGGACCCGGACGAAGGGCCGAACGGCGAGACGACCGTGGAAATCGTGTCCGGTAACGAGATGGGCCACTTTCGGCTGGAATCGTCCCAGAGTTTCTACATCGTCCGCGTGCACGGTGTTTTGGACAGGGAACAGATCAACAAATACAATCTGACCGTGTCGGTCAGCGACAAAGGCACGCCACCTAGGACCGCCACGGCGTACCTGTTAATATACGTGAACGATATTAACGATCACGAGCCCGTGTTCGAGAAAAGCGAATATTCGTCGACGTTGAGCGAACTGTCGCCGGCGGGTACATACGTGGCCAGCATAACGGCCACCGACGAGGACTCGGGCATCAACGCGCAGATTTACTATTCGATCGTGTCGGGCAACGCTTTCGGGTGGTTCGACATCGATCCGGACACCGGACTGGTGACGCTCGAAGGGCGGCTGGACCGCGAACGGATGGGCGCCGCCGAAATAAAGATTTCCGCTCGGGACGGCGGCCCGAATCCCAAGTGGGCCTATACACAGTTGAAAGTCATGGTGTTGGACGAGAACGACGAGCGGCCGGAGTTTACGCAAGAATTGATTGTCGTCAAAATGTCGGAAAACGTACCGGAGAACACGTTGGTCGCCATGTTGACGGCCTCGGATCACGATCAGGGGACCAACGGCAGCGTGTCGTATAGTCTACACCCGGAAGTACAGTACAAGTACAAGGGCGCGTTCGCGCTCGATTCGTTGACCGGACAGCTGACGGTCAAAACGCGTCTGGACAGGGAGTACGTGCCGGAATACAAGATCAAAGTATTGGCCAAGGACCAGGGAATCCCGCCCAAATCGTCCACGGCTACCGTCATACTGGACGTGCTGGACGTTAATGACAACGATCCCGTGTTCTATCCGCAACAGTATGTGGCGTTCGTCGGCGACGATCATCCGCCGGGCGCCGGTCTCCTTACCGTCTCGGCGTACGACGTGGACGACGGTGACAACGCGGTCGTCGAATACCGATTAGCGAGCGGCGGCGATTCCGGGCTATTCTATATAGACGCCCGCGACGGGTCGATCTATTTGAAGAGCAGCGGCGATCTGCCCAAGTCGGTGTACCGGTTGAACGTGACGGCCGCGGACAAAGACGGTCGTCGAGCCGCCGAAGACGCGACCGTAGAAATAATAAAAAATCCCGACGAAACGCTGAGGTTCGACGCGGCCGAGGGCTATTCGTTCCAGATTTACGAAGACCACGGCGGCCAAGAGGACCCGGTGTCCAATCGACAAGTGGGCAGGGTCCGGACGAAAGAGACTAAAGCCGACGCGGCGTATTTCGTGTTAGACGGCGATAACGGGAATTTCCGGATGGACCGGAATGGGGTGTTGACGACGTGGAGGAAAATTGACCGGGAGAAACAATCGTTTTACAGTATACGCGTGGGAGCCAGGGCGGGCTTGAAATTCGGCACGACCACGGTAAACGTCACCGTGCTGGACGTGAACGACAACGAACCGACGTTCGTCACCGTTATAGACGAGATGGACCTTTACGAAGACACGGCCGTCGGCCAAGAGCTGTGCGTGGCTCGAGCCAAGGACAAAGACGTCGGGTTGAACGGTCGGGTAACTTACCGATTGGCGTCCAAACCGGACGGCCAGTTTCGTATCGCCGAGTCGTCCGGGATCGTGTACCTGCACAAGCCGGTATACACGGCCCCGGGCGGTGTGCTAGCCGCCGAAATCGTGGCCACCGACTCGGGTAATCCACCGCTCAGCGCCAAACACGTCGTGTTGTTCACCGTCCGTGACGTAAACGACCATAGTCCCGTGTTCGATCGGACGTCGTACGAAGCGTCGCTTTCCGAAGCCACCGCCGTCAACAGTAGGTTTTTCGGCTTGACGGTGATGGACGGCGATTACGGGGCCAACGCCAGACTGTCGTACACGATCGAGGACGGCGACGCGGAGGGCAATTTCGGCATTTTCCCGGACGGTATGTTGTACGTCAGACGCCGCCTAGACAGGGAGAGCAGGGACTATTACGCGCTTTCCGTGGTGGTCCGAGACGCGGGCGTGCCGTCTCGCAGTTCGTCCGTAGTGGCCGTCGTGCACGTGACGGACGAGAACGACAATAAGCCCGAATTCGCCAACGTCACGTTCGATTTTCGTATTAACGAAAACGAGCCCGGCGGCACGTTCGTAGGGAAATTGTCAGCGTCCGACCGGGACGCGGGTCGTAACGCCGAACTGACGTATTCGTTGATCAATTGCAAAACGGACTTTTGGATCGACCCGAAAAACGGGTTCATCAGGACGCAACGGGAATTCGACCGGGAACAGTTGATCCGGGCCACGGGACGGAACGTCATCACGGTGGAGGCTACAGTCTCGGACAACGGCAAGCGTCCGCTTTACGACAAAGTCAAGGTGAACGTCTACGTGAACGACGTGAACGACAATCGGCCGCGGTTCTTCCGGCAACCGTACCGGGTACAAGTGTCGGAGGGGTCGCCGGTCGGTACGCACGTGTTGCGCGTATACGCGACCGACGAAGACGACGGACAGAACGGCGTCGTGCACTATACGGTGGTGGACGACAGTGGTGAGGACGACGATGGCAACGACGACGACGACCGCCGTCACAAGTTTAGAATCGACAACGGGACCGGTATGATTGCGATAAACGCAGTTTTGGACCGGGAAACGCGCGCGTCCTATGTGTTGCGGGTCGTCGCGCACGATAATGGCACGCCCGGGCGACTCGACGCGTCGGCAATGGTCGTGGTAGATGTGTTGGACGACAACGATAACCCGCCCGAATTCGAGGATCCGCCGCGGGAACTGTCGATTTTCGAAAACGCGACGGTAAACGCGGAACTGGTTCGGTTCCGGGCCACGGACCCGGACCTGGGCGCGAACGGCGAAGTGCGCTATTCCATAGTGGCGGGTAACCGCCGAGACGCGTTCCGCATAGACGCCGTGTCCGGGACGTTATATTTGCACAAACGACTCGACTACGAGGACGTGAGCGCGTACGTGTTGAACGTTTCCGCCTACGACAACGGCAACCCCAGTCTGTTCTCCACGGTGGCGTTCCACGTGACCGTGTTGGACTGCAACGACAACCCGCCGCAGTTCCCGTCCACGGCCATTGTCCGGCAGATCATGGAAAACCTCGAACCGGGCACGCCCACCGTGACCGTGGTGGCCGACGACCCGGATTCGGAACTGAACGGCCTGGTACACTATTCGATCACGCGGCAACAGCCGGACGACGACCGGCGGTGTTTCCGGATAGACGGTAGGACGGGCGTGATAAGCACCGTGTTGCCCATCGACCGGGAGTACGCGGACACGTACAGGTTGACCGTGACCGCGATCGACCAGGCCGTGCCGGCGGATAGCCGGCTGTCGGCCGAGAAGACGGTGACGATCATCGTGGACGACGAGAACGACAACGCGCCCGCGTTCGTGTCCATGGACACCGGGCTGGTGCGGGCCAGGCATGCGGGCTCGATTATCATGCACGCCGTGGCCAGGGATTTGGACACCAGCACCAACGGTCTGGTCACGTACGAGATGGTTGGCGGCGACGCGGAATTGTTCGCCATACACCGGACGACGGGGGCGATTACGTTACGGCACGAAGTGCCCGCCCGGCCCGAGCGCTCCTACAGACTGACGGTCCGCGCCACGGACGAGGCGGTGCAGACGGAACGCAAGTCCACCGACGCGTACATTACGCTGTTGACGGACGTCGGCGGAGCCGACGGTGCTTCTGTCGCCGCCGACAGGTTGCTCGGTTTGCGTACGGAGTACGAAGGGTCCGTGTACGAAAACGAGCCGGTGGGCACCAGCGTGTTGAGGATGGATCCGTCGGCCGAACACGTCGAATATTACGTGGTGAACGTGACCGCCGGACCGGACGGACGGTGGCAGGCGGATCGGATGTTCACCGTGGACGTTAAACTGGGCGTGCTTTACACGGCCGCGACGCTGGATAGGGAGGGTGGCGCCGACCGGTACGTCGTGCACGTTTACGCTACTAACGTCGGACCGCAGACACCGAAAACCGGTCACATTCAGGTATTTTTTATTTTTTTTTCTTCTCGTTCTACTAGTACTACTACTACTACTACAACTACTACTACTACTACTACTACTACTACTACTACTACTACTATTACTACTACTACAACTACTACTAGTACACTACTACTACTACTACTACTACTACTGGCCACTACTACACGACGTTTCGTACGAATTCTCCGCGTTTCTTCGCACTCTACCTGCCGCCACTCGTCCCGGCTGCCGAAACTTTATCATTATTGTTCGCTTACTATATGATTTATTCGATTCGCCGGACCTGCAATTAGCTGGGCATTCCGGGTTTCGGTAGACCGCGGCGAGTTCAAAGTGGATCAATAGTAGTTGTAGAAGTGGTAGATGTAGTAGAAATAGTAGAAGTTGTAGTTGTAGCGTACGATATGGTACGTCGTATATGGTCGACGAGTTATAGGTAGTTCCGCGAGGCTAGTATGTGCGTGTGTGTCGAAGGCGAGGGGTAAACGTCCAAAGTCGGAAAATTCAGTTTGTACAAAGGAGGAATGCGAACACGTCCGTTGTTCGAGTGCGGGGTGTACTCGTTTGCGGTGACGGATACGGGATAAGGGGAGGTTTGGAAGTATGGGGGGATTTTTTTTCTTTGGTTCGTTCTCTCACGTCCGTTTTTCATTACGCAAGAATTTCGTTCGTTACTCCGCGCGTCATTACGTAATGTCACCTTAAATCGGCTTAAGAGATTTCTGTTTAACGTCCACACTAACACAGGTGAATACGCGAGTTCGAATTTAGTTAGTAATTATATTATAGACGCGACGCGGTATTTATTATTATACAAGTTACGAGCGTACCGTGAAGATTTATCGCGTAATAAACGACACACTAAGACAATAAAAATACGCGCGAGCTGAATAGTCCGCGCAAATTAAATACGTAAATTGAATACAAATCGAAAAACGTAAATCGAACTTTTTTTTCGTCGGGTCATTTACGAAATATAATCGAACCGGTTGAATGTTATGTGGTCCACAAAGTCGATTTTTGTTTCGTTACGTGACGTTATTTTTATATAAATAAATTCGAAATATTTTTTTCGTCGACTATCTTATTTCCCATCGCTTTTAATAGGATTCATTTTTATGTAAGTAGTTTACAAACTTTTAACTCAAATCGTACGGGGAAATGTCGAGAAAATAAATCGCTACATTTATTACGAAATGGTTCACATTTATTTGTTCTTTCACATTTCGTTTCCTTTTTGTCCAAATAATACGTTCATTTTTAGTTTATACGTACGTTTTTTTTCGAGTGAACGCGAAACTTCGGTTTTCTCGTTATTTTAACTGTGCGAAGATAAGGCCCGTATCTTTTAATCGAAATTGTTTACGCATATTTACTTTCGTTTTTTAAACGAAAGTTTTATCATTTATTTAATTTAATTTTAATTAAAATAATTGATTTTTTTTTGAAAGGTCAATAAAAATACGTTTTTATAATATTTACACCTATGATTATAAATATTTTAAAAATAAAGGGTTTATTAATTATATTTTTTAGTATAATTAAAGGAATCTAAGAATTTTTTGAAGGATTGGAGGAAGAATCAAAACGTCTTCACAAACCTATAAAAAAATAACTCGACGTATTTCGACACATACAAGTACTTTATACGATGAACGCAATGTTTGTTCGCCTCGAATCATCGACATCATATTGTCTATTTAAAAATCATCGTTACATTTGTTATGTATTACAACAAACGGAACACGCGGGTACATCTTATTGACTTTTTTGAGACAACAATCAGTGCTTCTTAAATATCATCGTGATTATCACGCGAGGTTTATTGGTCGGTATGGTGGGCATCATCTCTGTATGTTGTAATAACGCAAACGAACGATGAAACGTTTACTTATAGTAGGGGTTCTTAACTATTTTCGGTACACGAACCCCTTCAAGATATAAAATACCGGCCCTCAAATAAAAACAATCGTAGATTTTGAACGAAATGAAGGGAGTATTGGCTTTACAATGAAACGTTTGTTTACTTATTAACGTTTTTGTAAATGAGTGTTCCCATGATTTTCATGTGTAACGCCTTGTTTCCGGTAGCAGATCGTATCTAGTTGCTACATTATATGACACAATTTTTTAACAATATTCTATAAAAGTACAAAAAACTATCTGCAAAAAATATCAAAATTATAAAAAAATTGTATACAAAGTTATCAGCATATACGATTTTTATTAAACCGAATTTTGTTTTTTGTTATATATATATATATATAGAAAAATAATTTTTTGATACGTTCAAATTGTTACCAATATATTTATATGATATTCGCTAATATTAATATATACATAAAAAATATAAATATGTTGAAAAAGTTTAATTAAAAAAATTAATTTTGGAATAAATATAGTATTTTAAAAATTTCAATAATTTTCAACGCTTTTGTGTTTAAAAATTAATACTATTTTCAATTTTACGATCGAACACCCGAAAATGTAGTATAAGGTTTATTACATAAAATTTAAATAATACTCCAAAAATTCACAGCCATTCTATGGATCTTCAATATTCATCTATGAAACTCCTAAAGAAGGATTCATGGTCCACCGATTAAGAACTTTGATTTAAAATAACGTTTATTTATAATAGTTATGACTATATATATATATATAATATAATATATTATTTAAAACGATGTTGCTAGGGTTTTGGAGAATGCGACCTTTTTTTTTGTTTAACTGTAATTTGATTAACACAAAGATAATGCGGTGAGTGTTGGTTTTGTGTTTCACAGGAAAGATAATTATTTTCTCAGCTCACGTTCGTTTTTTTTGTGTACTGGTCACCACGTCGTCGAAGTTTCGACACGATTTAAAAACGCGTCTTTTGTATAATAAAATACATATAGATAGGTAGTACTATTATAATTAGGGGTTCTTAACTGGTGTTCCATGAATCCCTAGAGGGTCCTTGTAGAGTACATGAGGGTTTATGGGGTAGTTCTGAGTATTTTCAGTATTGTTAACATATTATATCGGTAGTAAACCTTGTATTAAATGTTCAGGTTTTCGGTCGTAAAATAAAAAAAATATGATCAATTTTTAAACGCGGACAAATAAAATGGAAATTATCGAAGTTCTTCAATAACATTTTGTTGTACGTATCATATGTTAATAAAAACAAACTAATTCATAAGATATTCGAGCGTTTCGAAATATTACTTTTGGAATTATAAAAAACAAACGAAATTTGGTTTGGAGAAAATCGATAATTCTACCGGGCTTTCGTAATTTTTCGGTGTCATTAGGAAAATTGTTGTGGAAATTGAAAAACGTGTCGAATAAAGTCTAACTAGATACGATTGGTAGTTTGAAAGTGGCAAAAATTATCGGAGTCCTCTTTCTATAGTAATAAGACACGATATATTTTAGTTGTAAAAACCAATACATTCTTCACTTCGTTCTAATTATATTTCATATTTTGAAGGGATTTTAAAAATGGTTAAAAACTTCTGTGTTACACGATACATGTACAATAATAAGACTACTGTGTCGCACTCTTGTATGTCTCACCCGTAAATACGGCAGTAATCTCTGGGACCCCTCTGTCGCAAGTACTCGTGCTTAGGTCGAAAGGGCACAGAGAAAATTCCTACGTATATCCGACTCGATTTATTTTGTCTTCTCCATGATTACAGTCCTATTTTTTGTTCCCTAGACCTTTCCGATCTTCCTGATCGCAGACACGCATCTAATTTATTCTTCTTATCCAACTTCCTTTCTCCCGCACTCTAAATCCTCTTAAATTTAAAAGTACTATTCCGCTTCATTCGTTTTTCTGTTCTTTGTTCACGTTTCTCACGCGTCTATTAATTTTCTCGAAAATTTTTCTATCATTCGGGTTTTGCGTACCGCACACAACAACTCATATTTTTCTGGCGTTGCGTGTTAAAAATGGCTCGTCCCTATAATAAAGCGACGACGACGACGATAATAATAAAAACGAACGTAATTTCTAATTTCGAAAATACGAATATTATAATTTTCCGACTGATCCCGTGATAAATATATAAATAAATAATAAATAATAACACAATGGTTTCGTCGACCGTCCAAACGAGACTCCCGATCACGCGTTTATTCACGGTGTTCCGTGCCACCTCCCGTTTCTCACCGCTGCAGACACAAGCCGCCGCCACCTCGTCAATCTCCGTCGCCTATATAGCCGACCGGCGTGTATAATATACTGTATATAGTACGGCAAATTTACCGGACGATTAAATACAAAGCGGGGACGGCAGACATATATTATTATTATTATTATTATTATTATTATTTAGCGACGTTGCGGCTATCCGTTGTGTAATATATAATAATGTATACGTATCGTGATATTCACGAATATTTTTCATAAAACTGGCCTACGGCGGCGTACTCGCTAGATAGATCGAAGCGGACGCGTACAAATATATGGCTCTGATTATATGCACATATTATTATATATATATATATATTTATTATAACAGGACGATCGTCGGTTAATCCTTTGGGTAAAACTGTTTCGTTTCGTTTGTGTAAAACCCGCGTGACTTTAAAATGTCAAGGTTCGAACTGACAGTGCTTGTACGAGTGTGGGACGTTTACACGACGTTTACTCTCTTTCTCTCTCTCTCTCTTTATATATATATATATATATAATAAAAAATAACCACGGAACATGTCTTTTAGAGACTAATATTATTTTGGCACGGTACACGAGAATTTACGATTTTATGGGTTTCTTTTTCTTACGTCGCTGTATTATGTAGCTAATAAACTATAATAATTTCGAAACCATCGGAAATTAAGTTTACTTCTGAAGAATAATTGTAACCGTTTGTTAATAATTTAAAATTATTTTTTATGATCGAGTATAGTCTCGCCGGCATTTCCTTACTTTAATTAATCGTAAAATTTAATAGCGTCGTTTATCTTTTTGACTTGAACCTCCGTTAAATTGGCGCGGAACGTACAACTTCGGTTTACTGGCAATTTTCGTCGCTATAGATAATATCTTAAAAAAATTGACACCGTTGAAAAATAGCCTCGGAGACGTGTACAATGTAATTTACCTACTCGTTCGTTGCACATTTCGTCAAAATACCGTTGGAATATATCCGTTTGTAAACAAAATTACCCACCGTTGACGGACTATACGAACAAAATTATTTTTATACGATTCCGGCGAATGTGATTATATAAGTATTCGTTTTATTACAAGACAAATATCGCGTATACCGCGGTAGAAATTAGTTTTGTATACATTTTCTATTAATGGGATTTGTATACACAATATAAGGATTGACTAATAGCTAATATACGATGAACAAAATGTAATGCTAAGATATTATACTACGATATGTTTTACATCGTGATGTATCTATTACAAAATAATATGTTTCGATATTCATAATTAAGAATAGAATTTTTAATTTTTAAAAATACGTTAAACGTCGTATATATCGAGGAAAATTATTCGAATAAAAATGTAAACTTCATATATATATATATATATATATATATAACTTAGTTAAATATGTAAAAAAACGTTTACATTCACTGCTTCCCGGAAATTTGAATTTTAATTTGCTGTCTCAAAAGATATTGACGTAAAGATGTTTTAAAATAAATAAATAATAATAATAAACGATCAATAACGATTGTACATAGAAATACGTATATAAATATTAACCGTTGGATATCATTAAATACTTTTCTCTTCAAGCGACATGTAAATTATTAACTGTGAATAATTATTATCAAATTTACTTTTTGTGCCACGAGTATTGATTGTAAACATTCGCGAATAAAAAAAAACGTTGAAATAAGAAGAAAAATGATCGAAAATATCTATAAAACTATTAGAATATCAATTAAGAATCTATAAATTTCGAATTACGCAAAGTGAAATAAAAAATTTCAATTTATCGATAGGTAATTTGTAGTTTCAATTTGAAAATATTCTGGGTATTCTATAAATACAAAAAAATAGCGTACAGTAGCACATACCTAAATCCGGCAGTTCTATGGTTGTAAATAACGTATAATTTTAAAATTGAATTTTGTCACAGGTGTAAAAAGTTATATTGTATGCCCAATTGTCTATTTGATATACGATATCCTGCCTTTAAAAATATCGGGGCGACTGAGGGACTATAATCCCCTATTCAGTAACAATATTATTCTAAACCAGCTGTGCGCGCACCGCGCAGTTAACGCACAATAAAGAGTATACAGGCCCACAATTCCGACTGTAACAGATGTTCAATTGTAAAATTTGGCGCGGGCTTAGATACGGTATTTTTTTTTTGTAAATCGTCAAATCATAGAGATTTCGTACGTGAATACCCTGCAGGGATATCTACCACACAGGGGGAATGTATGTTAACCTCCCCACAAGTCTCTTTCGATATACGCGTTGGTACGCCCATATTCAAGTTGTCTGTCAATTGCATGAACTGCCATATTGGAATGCGTACATAACTCGTCAGATAGATATGGTTAACGTATATATAACGTCGGTATAAAAAAAAATTTACTTTCGAAGGTGAACAATAAACAGTATCCTCTTATGGATTCGAAACTATTATTGTACGCAATTCCGAAAGTAAACGACTATCCCCTTTAAAGAGTTAAAAACACCTTGGAACTTTTTTTATGGTCGTTCTTTTCAGTCCATTAGAAACCGAACGATTTTGTTTTTTCAACGGCATACCGAAGCGGATAGCGTTTAAAAATAAACAAGCGTGCTTTAATAACATTTTCGTACTTTGTACGGGTTTCCCACTCTTATGAATATATCTATATATTAATATTAATTATTATTACTTATGTTTATTTATTTTTTATTTACACGTTGAAATTATTTTCATTATTAATCTACGCAACTAATTACAAATATACTTATTATTGTATACATACATACATACATACATACATATATATATATATATATATATATATATATATATATACAAACACGTGATAAACGATATGCCTATACGACGATGTATTATTATTAAGTGTACCTACATTGTTTAATTTAAATATTTTCGTATTGTTTATTGGATTCATTTCAAATATTTTATGGTACATTTTCAGGAACGGAAAAACTATTCGAACGGGTTGCGTGTTTGTAAAATCTGAATAATTTTTACGTTATTATTATTTGAAATAATTATTATAAAAGACTCACTATAGGCGTATCTATATATACATAGACCATTATAACTATAATACGTGCATAACATCACATACAATATCATGTTTTTGTAAAATAAATCTTTTCTTTTGAAATGTATTCCATGTTGTCAGTATTATTAGTGTTGTAAAGAAAAAATAAAAATAAAATAAAAGTGAATTTATAATATAACCTGCATGTACAATAATAATGCGTATATATATAGATATCGGTATGCTAATGTGTTTGAGAGTGCTTTCGAGTTATCGTAATCGGGGACTGTTCAATAAAAATCGTTTTTATCCATTTGCTTTTGGATTTGTGCAATAATAAAACGTAAAATACATTTGTCGATAAAACCGAGTTAATTAGGAAAATTATACTACACAAAAAAATGATTTCAGTCATTTAGAAGTTGCGCAATGGTCAAACGGACGGTACCTTCTTGTATACATATATATTGGGTTTAACGTGTTTAGTTTCTTCTTCTCACGGTTGAAATAGAGGTGTATGGACTATACATTTATAAACAATAAATTAAAGCTGACAGTTGAAGATTTTGGCGTGTTGTTGCGGTTGCGTATACTTATCTATCTACTTATAAATATATGTGTGTGTGTGTGTGTGTGTGTTGTAGAGATAGCCGAGGAAATATTTTAAATATATTGTTCACTCGAGGCACTTTCAAAGTTAAAAACCATAAAAGATGACTATATTAACGCGTTTGAGTGAAAGAAAAATTCGAAATTCCGTTTTTGTGAAAATACAACTAAACTTCTATACAAATAATATATAGAGTATAGCATTTTGCTGAACGATAAAATCCCGTTTTTTCATTTATAACGATGCGCGCAAGCGCGCGTGTGTTTGATAACATTGAAAAAGCGGAGCTAGACGTTGATTTTAATCGCGAGGAGTTGAATAGATTTAACATTTTGGACACGCCCACGTTCTCACGATAGCCTCTGAATAATATTTCCTTTTTCTCTCACTGCCCATTGGCAGACACTGCGCGCCGTGGACCGCGAATACGCCTAAAGGCACCGATTTCAGACTTACAGGCGGCCGGGACCGCAACGCACCGTCGGATGTGTACATGTGCGGGTTTTTTCTCTCCTATGTATACGTTTTCCGTTTATTTTTTCGTCGTTTTGCATTACACGACGAGTATAGTCGAAAACACTACGTTTAATCGTCGTAATTAATAGTGCAATAATAATCGTTATATACGGGTTCGCGTCGGACGGCCATTAAATATTAAAATACCGGCGGCGCGCATTTTTCACGTTTGCTGCGGTTGTTTTTATTTCGTACACACGTATGCGCGTGTACGTACACGGGTATATCGTACCTTATATCGGTGTGGTTATTGAAATCAAATCAAGTGACAATAATTGGCGTACAAAAACCGCTATAATAATACGCGTGTATTGTAAATAATAATATGAGCGGTAGAATCTCGTCCGAGGTATTTCGCCGATTGGATAATGGGTTGCCGCCGATACGACGATGAATATTTCATACGCGCACGGCGTGCTCTGCACAGTTATAAACGTACACAAACGCACACGCTTATATATAAATGCGTACACACGGCCGGCTCCTTGCGTGCGTACACAGCCTCGGAATACCCTCATTGTCCGCGGTAGGAAGAAAAACTCGGAAAAAAATGCTACTGTCACCGCGGGTAACGCGATATTCTATACTATATATATATATAACAGAAACAATGAAACGAACGTGGGTTATTGTAAGATATATAGTAAAAGTAATATTTGACGATATCTCAATGCTATATAGTTTTATATATATATCGATATACATATGGTGGTACAGTATCCATCTAGTGGTACGTATGTAGGTAGGTAGGTAGAGGTATGAGAGATACTTATAATAAATACTGTAATATGCGGCGAAGTGGATTGCGTGGGTCGCATAATACGCGACCGGCTTGCGCGTGAGAAATCGCATCGGGTACAGCCAATATTATTCCTCGACGTGGCCGTGTTAAGTAAATAAGTATATTTTGACCGAACCGGAGTTTTTAGTCCACGGCCCCGATGTAATTATATATTGTTGAGTTTCGTTTTGATTTTTGGGTATAAGCGTTACATGTATACGTATTAACTCGACGAACCCGTTAATTGGGCATGGCTGTTTCCCGCCAAATTTAATAAAGGTCAATTATCTTTTTCGTTTAAATCTATTTGGATTATTTACAAAACTTTCGATTTTATCGTATTAATATCTGTTTAAAAGAGCATTTAATATTAATTACAATTAATATTTAATTACAGGTACATTGTGCCTGTAATATATATATATATATATATATATATATATATAGATATTAGC
>JAIPRN010000228.1:0-30320 GCA_025469175.1 Geopemphigus sp. TES_GeoC_2020 | reverse complement strand
ATATATATATAATGAAAATAAATCGAAAATTTAATCCCAAACACACTAGTGTACATAAAGTATTCTATTGTTAAATGTGTTTTGCTCAACTAATTTCTAATAACAGTCAATATTGAGGTATATATATATATATATACGCATATTTATCTACACACCATAAACACACACATACACATATACACACACACACACACACACACACACACACACACACATTCAACATAAATATTAGGAATATTTTAAGAATTTTTTTATTTTCATTTTTTATTTCGTGTGAATATTGTTTTAATTTTTAGACTCACTAAACATATTTATTACATTGTAAATTAAATCCCTTCCCTATAAAAAAATAATAAAAATAAGAAAGAAAAGAAGAAAAATAATTCTTTGGCTGTGATCTCTGCATTAAGGTTCACTGTTATAATTTGATTGTATTATAGTTTTTTATTATTATTATTAATATTATTATTATTATTATTATTATTATTATTATTATTATTATCAATATAACAAGTGCGTAAGATTTGTATTTAAAATTTATTTCAATTAGTTATTATTATTGAATATCAAATAATAATAATAATAATAATAATAAAGAAAAACTCACTGTTTAGAAAAATAAATATTGTTTTTAATTTTTTTTCGTTACGAGTTTATGACTGTTTAGTCTCATCAATTTTTTAAATCCAAGTATATTTATGTTTCTAAAAACACGTACAAATATCAAATTATCAAACAAATGTTGCTGTTTTTTTTTTTTAAATTTGTAATATAATATTTAAAACTTTGTTAGAAGAAAAATATTGCAAATTAATAATACTACCTTATTTGTATATATTGGTAAATAACCTATGAATAAAGTACATGATTGTTTCCCGTTAAAAATACAAATAAGTTTTAACGATTATTTTTTCATTTCAATAGTTTTAGGTTTATCAAAATTTGTAGCAATAACTCGAAAATTGATAAATCAATTATTTTCCTTATCAACTGCCAAATTTGTATGACTTACTTTTAGTACGAGTGTTAAGTGGTAATTATCACATTACAAGAAGCGAAATATCAATTCAACATTTATGTGCATTTCTAATTGAAAGTGTAATGTAACTAACAGCTTTCCAGACTGGTAAAGATTCAAATTATACAATACAAGACAAACCTTAAATTCCCTCCCAGTGAATAATGTACAAATCTGTTACTACTTAACGCCGAAGTTATTTGAAAATTGTTTTATATTAGCCATATAATACTCGAAATTAAATGTATTCTTAAATTTGACTAGACTGACAAAAGCCAGAGTTTGTACTCGATTATTTCACTTGAATACAACAGATTGCACTAAAAAACGTGTGTATTATTATAATTTCTACTTAAAGACTATGCCAACTATGTAATTAATGTACTTAATATTGTACGAGTATAATTTGCATAAATAAAACGATACGCGCTGTACAAGTAATAATATGGTTGTAACAATATTCAAGGCAATTGGCGTTTTCTATGTTTGGGCGTATCTATTCCTAATTAATACCAACAGCGAATGGTCCACGGTGGATTTTATTACCATATTGCCATCGCACTCGTCTGTGCAAGCAATGGTCGATATTGGAAATATATCCGCAATATCGCCTTCACTTTAACACAATTTGGTCCGTTGTTCTAGAACCATCTTAGAGGGCGCGTTGTACTCTTTCATTTGTTTTTTCGTTATTCAATAAAAATACGGTTCTACTTTCAATAAAATGTACAATAGCACGCTCTTATTATTTTCACTGAACAAGGCAAATGTTCCGATACGAAAATAAATAAATATACTTGGATAATATTTTAATATTCTAAAAATTATCGCTCTTCGGTGCTTTACATGAACTTTGATTGTATAAAATAAATGGGTAAAAAGTACAGTCTTGTTTTTCAAAATCCACTTCGTCCGTAGTATTATTACTATGTATTTATGTTCGACATTATTATTATTTTGAAACTTGTGCTTTTTTTTCCTAACGAGAGCAAGTCCGACGAGTTAATTATTAATTCTTAAATCTTCGTTCAAAAAAACTACTAAATGGACGAGAAATCACTATATTACAGGTATCAAGTACCAAAAAAAATATGTACATGAAACGAACAACGTTTACGTTGCATTGCGAGAGGATGGCACTGGGCCTATTTCCTTATATCGGACGAAGCCCATTGAAATTGTGGAATATAAGTGAAAGATTAGGAAGTTTGAGTTATTGGGTTGACATTGATCAGGAGTTGAGGCGGATGTTTTTATTGATGAAGGGGATAATTGTAGAGCGATCTATTTCAGAAATATGATTGCGTAATGGAATATGGTGTTTCTGTAGAATAATGTTTTGAGGTTATTACGGATGAAACGCTGTACGATAGGAAGTTTAATACGTTAGTGATATTTATGTAAAGGCGGAGTATTTTTTAAAATGTCGATTATACATTATACAATATTTTATTACGAATACGTTCAAAATTACCTTTGTCGCTACTTTGTGATGCCAACGAATAATTCGTCTTGTTGGAGTAAAATATTACCAACTAGTCGGATAATCTATTCCGGTTTTTCCAGTGTTATAGAATAATATAATAGCGTTAGGTTCGATTTACATGTTCGTCATTTCTGCTCTTTTGCCTAACGTTTATCATATTTAATAAATGTCATACTGAAAGCGAATGAATGTCACGACGTTTATCTTTGATACAACACTAAAATTATTTTCAAAACCAAAGAATTCTCCTTTTTTTTTCAAAAATCGGCTAAATTGTATACCACGGGCGAACAGAGCCACCCATAGACAAAATTACATAATTTAATTTCCAGATGCCAGCCGACAACCCAAAACATTGTTTCTCTGTATATTATTGTACAAGGTTTACTAATTAAATCCATATACATTTTATTAAAATCGAACAATTATAACAATTTTTTTATAAACTTCTATAGTTACGATAAATACGCAGAAAATTTTACGGCGTTGTATAAACTAAACCGACTTGGGTCGTTGACGGCCACGTGGATTAGTCGACGAGTTAAAAAATCACGGAATTAAACAAACAAAAGAATTATTTACCATCTATGGAAGTATTAATTACGTTTTCTTTGACTTCGTGATAACGAAGGTCAAAGAAATATTATCATTGCCGATTGTTCCGTAATATTGATAATATTATCGGATTGAGTAAACTAATATAAACCGAAAACCGAAAAGGGAATATATTTAATCCGTTGTGCATTTTCGAGATTCTAATTTCTATTATTTAACATTTTTTTCGTCATTTTAGTTTTTGTGTTATCCAAATAGGAATGTCACAATTAGGGAGAGTGAAAGTGAGTACTTCCTAATATAATGACTAAAATTACATTATACTTATTCGTGCCGTTGTAACGTGTGTTATTACGTTAAACTGTTTTCTATTACTTTACACAGCAATGGAACACGTTCGCCCGATGCTGGCATTTGTTTGACGTTACTTGGCAAAATCCTTTGGAATGTGCTGCGACGATTGAAACATATTTAAAAGGGCTCAATAAACCAATCTATCATCCTTTAGGTTAGGGTTTATATTCAATTCCTTAAGTATTTTTACAGTTATATTATTATACATATATATTTTTCTAGTTGATTGTGGTGATCATGTTGTCATTATAAACAGTAAAAAGATCGCATTTCCTGGTGAGGAATGGCGTCGGCGTGTTTATTTTCATCATACTGGATATTCTGGTGGAGCATCTTGGACCCCAGCTTGGGAATTACATGACCGAGATCCAACTATGGTATGATTATAACATAATATACAATATACTTGGATACTAATTGTTTAAAATTTAAAAACGCTCGAATAAATTGTTACATTCAGATAACGTTCTTAAACAAAATTTAGTAGACAAAACAGTTAACATATATATATATTCATACATAACTATGTACTATTGTTATATTTAACTATAAGTAAGTAATTGTTTTACCCGTACTTAATAAATATTTGTGTAAACATTTGGCTAAATCCTAAATTGTTAATGAAATTAAAAGAGAAACTCATATTATGTATCATTTCATCTTTACACGAAGTATTTGTAAACTGTTTCGATACATATTTTTTTTATAACAGTATTGGCAATACATTTACTGTCCAGAAAGCTTGTGAACAATACTTAGGAGCATGGGTTGCCATTGTTTCTTATTAAAAGCAAACATATTTAATAATACGCAATCATTCTACTGGGGCAAATGAACAACGAGACCAACTCCCACCATAATATATCGCCTTCCCTTACAAAAATACAAACAAACTTATAATTAATCTTAAAAATTAACTTAAAAGCTATGGAGAATGGGAGAGGTGATGGGACCATCTCTTACCACAAGCCACCCATTTATGTCTTCCTTTTATCAAAAATAAAAAAGAATATAAAATAATGTCTCCCCTACAGGGAGTTTTTTCAGTTAGCCCTCATCCATTTATTACAGTGATGAAACTATTCAACTTAGGAATTGCTCAGCTATTTTCACTATCATTACTAGATGGTTCAATACATCCGAAAGATTTTTTTTAATATTTGAAATAAAATAATTTAAAATAAATTTCTTTTATGAAGACCAATGTAGCTTTTTTGTAATTTATATAAAAAATTTATAATTTTTGGTCGTTTTATGTATTAGTAATATTACGTACCCTATTTATTTTGTTTATTATTGGTATTTTAAATTAAATTATTTATTTTAGATATGTAGAAAAGCTGTATATCATCATATGAAAGGAAACTTATATAGAAGATTAGTGATGGAGCGTTTACATATTTACCCAGACTCTAATGTGCCAGAAGAAATTATGGAGAATATTACTAACCAAATTAGGCCATTACGTTCTATACCCAAACCATTGAATACGTACAGTAATGAAGAAATTAAAACTTATCCAAAAGTTATCGATTATCCTCATGATTATATTTTAACAAAAAGTTAAAATTACCTATGTATATTTTATATATATATATTGTTTTCAATTAGACTATGAATAGTTCAAGAAGTTAAAATGTAGTTTACAAAAGAAGATTACTTATTAATATTTTCTTTTTTTATAAAACACTTAATAAAATTGTTTTACTTATATAACTATATTTAATGTTTCAACAAGAAGAGTTTTATGATACTTTATAAATAATTATGAGTAAGATATTAATTTATTTTTTATACGACAATCTGTATAAATTTTTTATATGAAGAGTAATCATACATTCTAGCTTTCTAATCAAGAATATTATTTATTATTAAAATATGCAGGTAAGACTGAGTATACAAGCGAGGTCAATAGAGAAGTGTTCTAACAGTTAACTAATTTGTTATCTAGTAAATATATTTTACTATACATTTTTAAATTATTAAGATTAGTCACTAATAATAATTTAAGGAATTTAAAAAAATTTAAGTGTAACTACTTTTAAGTGAGAATATCTATACAAATTCTTGTATATTGTATATGTATATGTATATACATATTGTATATGTATCTTGTGTACTAGAATAATTCATATTCTATGATTCCAAATAATTTTTAATACTTCAATCATAAACTTTTTATTCTATTTTATAACAAAATTATTTTTTGTATCTCGAAGTGTAGACAACAAGATTCATTACCTATTTTAATTACCATAAATGTATAATGGATACCTCGCAATATAACACGCTAATATTTTTTATATAATATAAAAATAAAAATTGTCTAAATAATTACAAATTCTAAATATAATATTAAAATGTATTAATTCATTTTATATACGATTAAATTTAATTATTTTTAGACAATTACATATCTCTTATACATCTCATGCAAAATACCCCAATAATAATTTGTATCATTAATTTAAACAAAAGTATTTTAAAATATTTTTTATTGTTTATAGTATTTGGAATGTTTGTAATATATTTAAAATACTGTAATATTACAATATAAAATCTTACAAATTACAAAATAATGTAAAATAGATTTTATCTAATTGTGTAGTACATTACATAATGCTTCATAATAGGTTATCAACCATATTTGTGGATAACTTGAACACGTGAAAAATTTTAATTTTGAAAATTAATAAAAAGTACATTATATTTATAATAATAAAAAAATGATCTTTGGCAATAAAATGTTATCAACCAATAAATAAAATAAATATAAATATATAAATAAAAAAATATATAAATCAATTCTTAAGTAATAATAATTAATATAATTATAATATATACCATTGAAATTGACTTAAAAATATAGTAATATAGTATATACTTTTTAACAATATTCCAAAATTAATGTCACTTTATATTAAATAGAAATTGAAACAACATTTTTTCATATACTAAAATTACTAAAATAATATAAAATTCTTTTATTTAAAGGGTTTATTAAAAATAATATAATATAATACTTTGTTTTTAAGAACATATGACAGTAAAATATAATTCGTTTCAATTTTATGTAATGTTTTAACAGTGGCATGGTTGAGATTTTATGATGATTATAAATATATAAATAAATCTATAATCTAAGTAGCTAGGTTCATATTTCTATGATGGTAATTGGCAATGACAGTCTTTAGTTTAAAAATACTTAATACTTAGTGGTATAAGTTAATTATTGAACCTCTTGAGTAAACTTATGAAAATTTGAATCTTTATAATCAGTTATCTACAAAATAAATTACCAATTACTATTGCCTATTGGACAGTATAATACTATTTAATATTTTTTAAATTTATTTCAGTTATATAAAAAATGTAAAAACACTAAGATATACAAAAATGCAAAATACGAAATAAATTGTTTAAAAAACGATATTTTCCTTTGTTCTTTAAAAAATGTAGTAATTTTCAAATTTGTAAACAAAAATAAAGATCGAATGGTCATTACCCGCCATTTTATATTAACTATTGGTTTTGATAATTTAAATATACCAATAAAATGTTTATCTAATCTCTTTGCTGTTTGTATGTTCTCGAAATTTGTAGGTTAAGCAGAAAAGAAAGGTAAATTAACTTCAAAGATTTTATGTGAAATAATATTTTATAAATTTCTTTTGTAATAGTATTATTTTGCAAGTCTTTTAGTTTTAATAGTCCTTCATGATGGTAAGTAGTTTAAGAGTAATACAGTTATTTGTTATTGTCATTGCTTCCTAATATAAACGAATTAATGTTGTACCTGCACATTGTGTTAAAGCTGTATATTTTCTCACCACATGAGTGCAAAAACTATTCTTCTAAAAAGTTCACAATTTTTACCTGTATTGTATTAAATTATTAAATGAATAAAAATACATTTCAATATTTACGTTTTTTAAATAACACATTTATTTACCAAGATTGAAAAGTGTATTGTTTTGCATCATATTGTCCATTGTCTATTCATATCTTGTGTAATCATAAATTTGTGAATTTTGTGAATACATTATTTTAGTTAAGGTACAGTTTTTAAATTAAAGAATTAACATAGCTTACGTTAATAAATTTTTTGAACAAATAACTCTTATTGATTTTAAACATTAATAAATAATAGAGATTATATTTTCAAACAATATAAATATATATTCTCGTTTATATTTTATATTATTATATTATTCCTTAAAAATAAATTGATTCGTTTTTAATTATTTAAATAGCCAATAATTTTAATTTTATTTTAATAAAAAATATTTTCTTCATAAATTTGATTTATTTATGAAATAATATTTTACTTTCAATTGCATTTTTTTTAACAAAAGTGTAAAATAAATGTTTATAATTGCTTTTAGCGTCCACCAATTTTATTGCTTAAAGATGGAACTGAAGATAGCCAAGGCAAATCTCAACTTTTATCTAACATCACTGCTTGTCAAGCAGTTGTTGAAGCTGTTCGTACTACCTTAGGACCACGTGGAATGGATAAATTGGTAGTGAACAATCGTGGTGTAGCTACTATTTCAAATGATGGAGCAACAATTATGAAAATATCTGATATAATTCATCCAGCAGCCAAAGTTTTGGTTGACATTGCTAAATCACAAGATGCAGAAGTTGGAGATGGTACTACTAGTGTTGTTCTACTTGCAGGAGAATTTCTTAAACAGGTTAAACCTTATGTTGAAGAGGGAGTACATCCTAGAACTATCATTAAAGCATTACGTAAAGCTTTAAAAATTGCTCAAGACCGAATTGATCAAATTGCCTATAAAGTAATATATAATAAAGTGTGCAGTTATAAATTATATATATTTTATAATAATTTAATTTTCCTAGATGAAATTTAACAATGATGAGGAATATCGTACCTTCCTTCAAAAATGTGCTGCCACTGCTCTTAATTCAAAGCTTATTCATCAAGAAAAAGAATTCTTTTCAAAAATCGCTGTGGATGCAGTATTATTATTAGACGAATTATTGCCTTTGAACATGATTGGAATTAAAAAAGTTCAAGGTGGTGGTTTGCAGGTATTATTATTAATTTTACTTAATAAAAATGTTTTAAATATATTTAGTTCTGTATTCTTCTTTAGGTAATTAAGTACTTTCTTATATCCCCTTATTTAGACTAACAGTTTAAAATCTATATAATATATATTATATGTATGATATTGGCCTAGTAGTAGCTATTATTCCATACTTCCAGGTTCCGGGATCTCCATTTTTTTTCTTCTATCTTGCAATTTTATTTTCAGCTTAGATTTTCATTAAATTGTATTTTTAACACTTTCTTAGACTTTATGTAAGAATGCTTGGGTAGTAGGATTTTTATTACTTCGTAATATAAACAATTTAAATCTAAAATTTATTTGTACATATTTATGTATTATCTAACTTTTTAGTTGTGATACAATAAAACTTTTGGAGCTCTTGTGTAGACAGTTTTGTAGAACTATCATTCGATAAGTTTTTTATTACTAATTATCTTAATGTTATATCTTATTATGTTTATATTGTAAATATATTCATAATATGTTTATGAATATTTTAACATAATATATGTTAGCTTAAATATAAATTTCGTACAAAATCTAATATTTTTGGGAGTCTTACATTAAATTATATAGTCCTTAAAAACAATTTTTTTAGATTCCTTTGGTATATTAGGCTGATACTAAATATAAGTGAATAATAATAATCCAATTTAATATGTATGCTTAGATTATACATATAATGTATATTTTTTTGTGTAAATTAATGTTTTTAATTAATTACATGTATTATAGCTAAATAATTATTTAAATTTTCAATTATTACTTCACTACTATAACAATTCTTTTTTTATGTATACAATTATTTAAAAAAATAAAAGGATATTTTATTGGAAAGTATAACTTCATAATTTGAAAATTATATAATAGTTAATCCTTTTTTATATTGCTTTAATAAATAAGTATTTAAATTAAAAATCTGAATTTTAGATATCAATCAAATTTATTAATTGATTAATATATATATATATATATATATATATATATATTATTAAATTTGTTATATTTTTTTAAAAATATTTTTGTTTTTATTTATTATTAGGATTCCCAACTCATTACTGGTGTGTCATTTAAGAAAACATTTTCTTATGCTGGATTTGAAATGCAACCAAAACATTATAAAACTCCAAAAATTGCATTACTTAATATTGAACTCGAATTGAAAGCTGAGCGTTCAAATGCTGAAATCAGAGTTAACACTGTTGAGGTAAATTATATTTCATACATATAAGACTACTAAAAATTAATTTTTTGAGTGAATGAAGCTAACTGGAATTAGTATACTTCGTTTCTATAATTATTCGATTAAAAATTAATTTTTTCATTTTATGTAGTGTTTTATAGAAAATTGTTGAATGTTTTTTATTAATGTTTTAACATTCTTTTAAAAAATTTATCAGGCTATTGAACAATATTAATTTTATAAAGTTTATTAGAGATAAAACATTTGGTATTATAGACGATCCTAGTTGAAATCAAATGTCTCTTACCTAAATAATTAAGAACCAATTTAAATGTAATCTAATACTTAAAAATAATGCAAGGTGCTAAACTTTTAAAGTGTGTTTTGTGTAACTTTATAACGTTATTATAACATAATAAAGTTCCTTTTTTTTACGTGGTATTGGTAATACATCCACTGTCTAGAAACTAGTACTTTAGACAGTGGGTCGACGCCATTGTTTTACCAAAAAAGTCAAGAATATAACAACAATCGTCTCCAAAAAAAATATTAAGGTTTATAAACTTAGCTTTTTTGTAAGATTGACAGGAGGTAATAGGATTATCCCCTATTATATGTCGTAAATTTACAACATTCTTTAAACAAAAATAATAAAGAATACAAAATGATTCTTTATTCACACAGGCGTGTCTCCCAAAAAATTGTCCTCTCCTAGGACAAAGTTCATAAAATGTGATAATTGCGCAAACATTTTAAATAACTGGGTTGATGATTATTTTGTCAGTAATTCAACTTATAAGTTCAATATCTTACATTACTATAAATTATTTTTTAATATTATTTTGTAATAACGATTTAAAATATAAATAATAAATATTTTTGAACTGCTGCAGCTTCAAAATATTTTATACCCCAAGAAAATGATAAAACAATATATTTTCTAATTATAAAATAATTTCATTTATTTTGGGATCAAAAGCTTTATACTTTTTTATAGTTCAGAAAATATCTCTTATAAAGAAAACTATACTATCTTCTATAAACCTATTTTCCTATAGTTATTTTAGTGTTGTTGATAGATTATAAGTAATTGTGCAATAGAGAAGAATGATAAGGAGCATTTATCATTAATGTCACATAGTTCTTTGAAATTTTGGAACATTTATATAAACTATTCTTTAAATATAAGAATAATCAACGGTTGTACTTTAATTGTTTAATAAACAATGAGTGCGCTTGAACATAGTAATGAAAATATGGTTATCTGGTATTATGTTCTAATACTTACCATACATGAGAAAATTATACATTTATCATGTGCATTGGGTTATATAATTATACAAAAAAAAAAAATACGTATTACAAATTAACTAAATTTTTGATTCTTGTTCTGAACATTTTAAATGTGCGTAAATGTCTATAAACAATCAACCATATTGAAATTATCCATAAAGAATGCTAAAATTATCAATGTACTATTCGTTGTACCTTTTATACAAAACAAAAATGTAATATTTTTGTACAAATTATTTTACATATTTAAACTGTACCAACAATATATATTAAATTTTTTGTAATATATAATGTTTTATATTGACTTGCTATAAATTAACTTATAATAGTATCACTGGTTTATGTTAATAAAAGCATATGTGATTGTTTTATTTTAAAATAAGTTATATAGATGTTAAAACTCTAGAAGGATCGCAAAGATTTAACAGACTTATATCAAAATAATATATACATTTTTGGTTAGCTGTATTTTTTATTTATGAATTTTAAAAATATTTTAATTAAGGATTAATTCAATTTTACAATGATTTTTTGGTGTATAATAATTATTCTAATTGTACAAATAAATAAAATATTTTTTTATTATTTATTGAATGTGTTTACATGATTATAGGAATTCCAAAAAGTAGTTGATACAGAATGGAATATTTTATATGAGAAACTTGAACATATTTCTAATAGTGGCGCTCAAGTTGTACTTTCTAAACTGCCAATTGGTGATGTAGCAACTCAATATTTTGCTGACAGGTATTTGAAATTATTAACTTTCTTTTTTAATATTACTTATGTTTTTTCAATATTAATTATTTAGAGACATGTTTTGTGCTGGTCGTGTTACTGAAGAAGATTTAAAACGTACTATGAAAGCATGTGGTGGAGTCATTGTTGCTACAACTTATGATTTAAATGATTCTGTACTTGGTAAATGTGAATCGTTTGAAGAAAAGCAAATTGGAGGTGATAGATTCAATGTGTTTTCTGGATGCCCTAATGCTAAAGCTTGTACTATCATTTTACGTGGTGGCGGAGAACATCTATTAGATGAAACTGAGCGTTCATTACATGATGCTATCATGATTGTAAGAAGAACTGTGAAAAATGATTCCATTGTAGCTGGTACATATGTCCATAATTAACTTAAATCGGTTTTTATGTTTTTTTTTTAATTACATTTTTTTAAGGTGGAGGAGCTATTGAAATGGAATTAAGTAAAGTACTCAGAGATTACTCTAGGTCAATAGCTGGAAAAGAACAATTGATTGTTGCTGCTATTGCAAAATCTTTGGAAATCATTCCAAGACAATTGTGTGATAATGCTGGGTTTGATGCAACTAATATATTGAATAAATTACGTCAGAAACATGCTCAAGGTGGTGAAGCATTTGGAGTAGATATCAATCGGGAACATGTAGTAGATAATTTTGAAAATTGTGTCTGGGAACCAGTCATTATAAAGAAAAATGCTCTAGCTGCTGCTATTGAAGCCGCTTGTTTAGTATTGTCAGTTGATCAAACAATCAAGAATCCCAAGTCTGGTGGTGGTGAAGAACAACAACCTGGACGTGGACGTGGAAGACCAATGTGAAACAACTTAAAAGGAGTAATTTAATAAGTTTAATCCATAATAATTATTAATACTTTTTATGTAAATTTTTTGTACTTCATATACTTACACAGAAACTAATTTCCCTGCATGCTTGTTGAATAAACAAGTACTTTTTTTATTAAATTCACTCTTAATATTGTTAAGTACTAAAATAATAAACAATTTTAATAATTGTTTAGTAATTCATTTTACAAAATTGCCTAAAACAAAATTTCTCTCAAAAGATACTTTTAATTCCTTATTGATTATAAATAACAGTATTTTTAATATAAATAAATAAATATTGTTATTATTATACACTCTAATTTAACATAAGGTTAAAAAAATTTAATTGTAAAATGTTCATAATTGGAGTAAAATATATGTATATGAACAGTATGTTACATATTCGATGTTACTATAAATTTCAAAAACTATAATTGAATTATATAAGTATATATTTTAAACTTTTAATACAATTTTTTTCAATTACTACTATTTTTATTAAAATTTGAATTATTACTAATTAAATCGAACATAAAATAGATTGGAGTTAATAAAAATTGTTTAATTAGTAATACCACTATAGAAAAAATTATTCTTACAAAGATATTTTTTTAATTTTCATAACCTGTAACGGAAAATGCAAAATTAAAAATAAATTTCACTTTTGGTGATAAATATTAAATGTTTACATATTGGGTGCAAAAATTGTGTATAATTTAATAATTACTATTGTAAGTTATACAATAGTAAATGAAGAAAAACACTATTCGCAGTATATTTTATAAACAAAATTACTCTTCTAAACAAAAATACTCAAATTATTTTAACTTGACTAAATTTGTCTACTAGAAAAGACATACATTTTTAAAAATTGTGAAATATTTTCTTTAAAAGTTAAATTATTAATATTTATTGTTTAATAAGTTTTAAATATTCTATTTTTTTCTCAACCCACATAAAATCTTTAGCAAGGCTGAATACGTTACTCAATTTTAATAACCAAATTAAATTACAGTTCTCTTCATTAATTTATTAAGTTACTAGTTGTTTGTTAAAATAAAATTGAATTAAATACCTTGTGTATTTATAATATAATCAGTAAATTTGAAAATATTTAACTTCAATATTTTATTGAAATTAAAATGTTTTTACTAATTTGTTGGGTTTTCAACTATTATTGTTAATAGTTCAATTCTTGTATATACTTAAACATTTTATATTACAAAGCTTGAGTTATGTTACTATTTAGGTGTTTTAATTGTGTAACACATTAAGTTACAAGTTAGTGATTGAGTAACTGTGTTACTTTCCAGCCTTAATCATTAGTGTTAGAACTTTTGAATTGAATATATATTATACAATTCTAAGTAAAATGCAAGATATAACAGATAAATTTTGATAAATTTAATAAAATTACAATTTTATAATTGTATTTCAAATAAATATATGCTATGTAATTTTCACTAAAGAATATACTTACATATTTTAAAAAGTTGCCAATTTTCACATTTGGTGATAGTTGTGATTGTTGGGCTACTAATTAATATAACTATTGATTTTAAAATTCTGGACAATCACTTAATTCATTTATTATTTTGAATAGTAAAATAATATATTTAATTTGTTTAGAACTAAAAGTTTCTAGACCAATAATTTAAAACTGGAGAATAAAAAGAACTCAAATTATAACTGTTCAACGTTAAATAATAAAACCATATAATATATTATTTTATAAGTATTTGTCTATAATGTTACTCTATACTTAATATATTTTGCATATTTTAAGTGTATTGTCTTGATGGCAAATCAATTATACATATTTCATACATTTTTAATAAATTTAATTCTGGGTCCTAATATTAATACTAATAAATTATACCGGCTTACGACCTCTCGCTTCTGAGTTCTCCAGAGGAATATCGCATTACGACCTGACATGGATGTGAAAGTCACCAACCTGTAGCTGAGATCCAAGAATCAGAGCCAACTTGATTTTTTTATTATTTAGAGAAAAAGGAAGAAACCAAAAAAAAATTAGAAATTGAATATATATGTATATATATTTATAGGTATCTTTATATGTCATTAAGGTTGTATCGGCATTAATAAAAATGGAAAAAAGAATAATTAAACATATTAATGAAATTATATTAAACAGATATCCTATTTACTGTAGCCCACTAAAAGTAGTACCTGTCCCGGGGAACGATGGGTGAAAAGACTACTCCATACCTACCAATGGGAACTATAAAAAACCAATGGGTTATAAAAAAACAAATTAAACTAAAAAAAATTGGATATAATATAAAGTTGAGTCAAGAACTATTATAAAAGGCTGCTTCTTTGTCCATGGTTGTATAAAGAGTGACAAGGTCTACATTGAGTAGGTCGGTGTGACTATTGATATAGACCTTATCTTTAAATAACCGTAATCTTGGGTCAATGAACGGAGTATTGGGTAAAATAGAACGTTACAGGCTATTTTATACTCTATACAAAGATTTAGGTAAAATTAAAAAATTTTAATTTAGGTACACTATATGTTACACAATACACGACAACCATTTTGTTTATATTTGTGTGTATAGTAGTAATAGTAGTAGTATGTGAAAATGGGTTAAATGCATATTATAAATATATTTTTATTTTCTTTACAATTTTAGTTAATTATTAAAAATACACGACGTAGGAATGCAAAAACACTTTCAGTCAGCCTACTGATGTTTTAGTGAAATAATAAAATTATACGATATATTATGGATCCGCTGTTAGTAATGACCATATAACAAAATAAATATATAGATTCTCATCGCATGTTTGCAAATATAATTGTAACTTGTAGTTATTAATTATTATTTATGTATATATTATAGGTCTATAGGTACAATGTACATGATTTATATATAACAATAGATAACTGTATAGGAATACAAAATTGAACGCAATACTCTATTTATATACACGCAAATAATTGTTTCAACGTAACGTTATCATTTATATACATGATTAATTTCATATTTATCAGATGAAAAAAATTGATGGCTTGTTCGTATTATAATACGAAATTTGAGAATTCAAATAATCCTATTTATATAAATGATATAATAAGACTTCTTTTTGTAAAATCGTCAATATAACTACCTACATAAATAAACTTAGATAAGTAGGGTAGATAGGTCGTATTATGGGTATTATTATTTATTTTATGTATGAAGACCGAAAATATATTGCACATTTGTACACGGTGTGATGAACAATCTATATACATTATTTGATGCTAAGTCACGGAGAAATAATATCCAACACATAATACTTAATACTTGTTAGTAATTAATATTTAATATAATAGTATTAATATTTGATAATTAAAACACAAATATAACGTCTATACGGCTACACATAAACTGTAATATAAGTACATTGATGTATAATATAATATACTCAGCCTAATTCTCAAAAGTAAAACACTCGAGAGGTTTAATATCATTTTAATGAAATTTACGCGTGTGTGTGTGTATATATATATATATATATATATGGCATTTTCTTGATTCCCGGAACTTCGATTGTATAGTTTATTATTTATCTACTTTGTTGTACGGAAGGGGCTTTAAATGTACCACAATTTTGGGCGTAATAAAAATTTGTTAATATGACCATGGTAAAACAGTATTAACTTGTATTTAACGTTCAACAATGGGTCAACGAGTTTCCCAAGCCTTATAAAGAATAGAAATTTCCTTGCTATATACAGTAACAGTATCGACAAAAATCATGGCAAGTAATTAATTATTATTAATTACTATATTAATTATTATATCTACATATTTGTAGATATAATAATTAAGTACGAAAATGAACTAAATGTCAAACTAAACTTTTTTAGTTTAAATAGAAACATATTTTCCTTCTGTGGAATAAAATGTTTTGTATACATCTTGTACTAACTAAATTTAAAAAAGAAATTACAAATCCGAATATATATGAAAATAATCTCGAAGAAATAGATACTTTATGCATAAAGTAATAATAATAATAATCTTTTTTATACGAGTGCCACTAAATCTGAAAAATGAAAAGGTATAATAATTGTGCACGAAAACAATATCAGATACGATTATATAATATTTGTCAAACACGCAACAGAAACGGTAGCGATACCAAAAATTGTTGATTGTATAGATAATTAGGGAAATAAATTCCAAAGTCTTGCAATCTTCATTAATTTAATGAGCATAGTGGTGTACAAATAAGGGGAACCCCTCGAAAAATTGTTAGGAAGAATTAATTTATGAGATGTATATTTTTAGTCAATAATAACAAAAAACTAAAATATTTTTAAACCTTAATACACACTATGATATAAAATATTTATTAAGTATGAATAATCTATTAAAGTTTATAATATATCTAGTTTTGTTTGGGTTATTTAATTTATTTATTTTAAAATTAACCCCTCCCCCCAAAAAAAAAATCGGGTCTAAGTACGCTACTAAATAAACATAATAAAAAGTTTAGAAAATATTAAAAACACGACGGATATCACAAAACACATAAGAAAAAATTTAATACTCAAAACATGAGAATAAATATTACTTTCATTTGGATACCTAATGACAGCAACATAATAGAAAATAAAAATATCAAGAAGCTAAAAAAACAATAGAATCTTCTATTATATTGTTTTTAAATTTTTTAACTCATGCCAACATAGACAACAACAAACAACAGACCAAATTGAAGTTAAATAACAAATCTACTGGTAAAAATAAAATGCAAAACTTAGGGAAATCAAAAGTTCCATCGTGGAATGACGAAAATTAAATTTTATAAAAAAGATAAAAAATAATTAACGGATTAAAAATTGGATACACAATATTATTAACACATAAATTCATAATAGCAAAATACGATCATTTTATATGTAAAACCTGTAGGACGATACTAATAATTAAACGTATAATAGAATTCAATTAATACACCAACAATCTTATCAATTTCAAAACATTTTATAACTTAAATGTAAAACGTAATTATTTTGTTATTTTTTAAATGAATTTTTAATATTTTATAATTTTATAATTTATAATGAAATATGTATAAAAATTATATTTTATATTAACTAAAGTATCTCCTAAAACATAATTAAAAAAAAGAAAAATACAATAAATTAATGACCTTTCCAGTGGATGTTAATGAAGATCAATAAAAAAGTTAGTAATGCATTTTCAGATGTATTAAAATAAATTATAGTGACTTTTTACAAATTTCTTGAATATTTACGGTTTTTTTTCGTGAATTCACGATTCGAACATTAATGATTTTCATTACGTGCTTGTTTATAGTATTATATTCGGATCTATAGAAAAGCTATTGCCTCAAGTACGTTAACCTCGTAGATGGTTCCTACATATTTTTGGACTGTAAAAGGAAATTAAATTTTTTCAATAAATTTGTTTTTTGTGGACGATTACAAAATTCGATTCTCGCCTCTCGATTTTTTATTTTGTTCAACGAAATTCGTTCTAAGACTTTATAATCCTTATAAATAATTTCCTACAATATAGTCTTGGCGTGTGTACAATTCTGTGAAATATTGAAATGGACGACTTACGAACTTGACATCCAATATCTACAAACTTTAATACACCTACACACAAAACCTGCTCCTGAAATCGTCTTTCGTTATCAGTAGGAACTTAACAACCGGTTAAGAACCCGTCCGTGATTTGTGACCATAGTTGGCTGTATAGCACGCACCAGAGATGACTTCGTAAACGTTTGATATTTCGTGTATGATTATCTGCCATGATTATAATTACAAACGTACAAACTTATTTTATGGTATTGGTTGTCCGTCACGTTGGCAATTCTGCAGCTGTCATACACTTCCCCAGCGCGCGGTAACGACCGCGGATCGTATGTCTCACCTATTCCGCCGTTGAGGTCGAAGGACAAGTGCTGCCCTCGCGTGTGTCACACCGGTTCTACAATCTATAATATACACCAAACACCGTATCAAACATTCAAACATGGCCGCCGAGTGAATAGTTTTCTTCCAAAAACGTTTCCACGCTTCCGGTCACGCATACTTAAGGTAGCAGGTACGATTGATTTTTTTTTGTTACTCATTTAACTGTTATTTTGTGTTTTTTCACACATATTTTGCGTTTCGTTGTAATATTGCCGCGGTACGCCACGTTGGTAAATTTTTAATTAGTATTTGTATAAAGTATACACGTAAAAAGTCGTCTAACCAATGTACGCAATTGCTGAATGTTTCATATTGTTGCTGATACGGGAACAGTAGCAGCAGGACAGTCTTTCACTGTACTTTGGACGCAGTTAACGCGGAATATAAAACACGTTGGATTCGTCTGAGGAATAAGACGATCGCCACAAACGGTTTGAACGCCTTAGCGAACGTTTATCGTACAGGTATGAACATGCATACATTATCATCAGTTTTTGTTGTGTTATAAACTTTTAGTACGTGTGTTGCTGTGTAATATAGGAATAGTGTTCAAATAACTTGTTTTTATACAGTTACTCTCGCCCTCATAATATATTCGTGTTAAATTACCACTCTTTTGGCTCAATAAATTTATGGTTACGATAAAACTTAATTTCAGGATACCATAGCTCATAATGTCAATGTAGTTCCTTGAGGTATACTTATATTGAATTATTTGATTGTAAAGTTTGTTATGTTGGAACTAATAGGATCAGTTTTAATTAATGAATAAATTCAATTATATGATCTTGTTTTGTGTATTAAATAGGCTTTGTAACTATGATTAGATCATTATGATTGTTCATCCTCCAGTGACAAATGAGTATAGACTTAATCATTCACCGTATATTTATATTTTTACCTCTCTAATTTATTTAGATACATACTTAAAATACAAATTTCAAATCGATTACTAGTGTAGTTTAGTTTAAAGTTTTGCGATTATATATATTTATTATAATCATTTGTTTGATAGTATAGGCATATTTATTAAATTTAAATGCTCAAAATAATTAAATTTTACAATATTCTTATATTTTTATTTTTTTAATTTTTCTTATAAATTCATAAATATTTTATAATAAATTTTTTATTGTTTAAATATTTTATACTTATTAACAAGAGTATAGTATTAAGTGATTTTTAAATTTATCTGGAAATTTTTTCAGATTATTTAATTCTAATTAATTTTATATGTATTTTAAACATGATACTTAACTCATTTAATAATATTTTACACATAACTTACCAAGTATAATAAAACCATAATAAATAAATAATTTGAATATTTATTAGTCAATCTACCTGTTATTATTGTCATAATTTAAAAATTAGAATAATAATCCATTAGGCGAATGCAAATTCAAATTAATAAATTTCTTTAAAATGTGTTAACGATAAATTAAGCACACATTGACAAAAATTATTTATTAATTATTAATACTTAAAAAGTTATTTTTTTTCTTTACTAGAAAATTAGAAGATTAAGTCGAGGATTAGGTTCTAATTTCATAATAAAGAATTTATCGCTATAGTTCGATTAAAAAATTATCTTTAATAAAAAGATAATACATTTATATTTTTATGTCCAAAATATTGTTATTTTATTTAGTCCTAAAATTATACAACTAATTTAAATTATTTCGAGACTAAAAAATTAAATGTTTTATTTCATATTTATTGTTTATAAATTTAGATAAATAATATTTAAACTTTATGCAATTAGATAGTTATTTTTATATTAATTAGTTCGAATCTTGAAAAGTTATTAGTCTTCTTCCTTGGCTTATTCTCCCAGCTATTTGAGATCAGCCACCTTGGTCTTCAACTTCTACTTGACTTGATCTTCCATATCATTCATGCACACATCAGCAGTCCTCATCATACTTGATTCCATTCAACCACCTTTTCTTTGGTCTTCTTCCTCTTCTCTCCTCATAACATGACCAAACCATCTAAGTCTATTTTTCCTCATTTTATTCATAATAGACGCTACTCCTATGCTTCCTCTTATATATTCATTTCATAGCCTATCTTCTCTTGTCACCCCACTCATCCATCTAAGCATTCTCATCTCGGCTGCACTCATTCTCTACTCTATTTTCTTGTCTACCACCCAACACTCTAAACCATATAACATAACTGGTCTCACTATACTCTTATAGGACTTACCCTTTTAGTTCATTAGAATTCTCTTATCGCACAACACGCCAGATGCTTTTCTCCATTTGATCCATCCATACCTAATCCTATGCTTCACATCCTCGTTAAAACCCCCATTCTTTTGTACAGAGGACTCTAAATACTTAAAACATTCAATCTCCTTTATCTCGTCCCCATCTATTGTCATTCCACTTTTTGTTTCATCTACTTGTTCCTTTTTCTCCAACTTATATTCTATTTACTCTATTTTACTTCTTCAAAACTTGTTAGTATAATATGAGTAATATATTTGTTAAGCTTAATGGGAAATTACATTTTAATATATATATATTTATATATAATTAAATATAGCAGAAAATGAGTGTAGCAGAAATGAGAATGTTTAGATAGATTAGTAGGGTGACAAGGAAAGATAGGATAAGAAATTAATATGTAAGGGGAAGCATAGGAGTAGCGTCGATAGTGGATAAGATGAGAAAGAATAGACTTAGATGGTTTGGGCATGTTATGAGGAGAGAAAAGTCGGAAGCAATAAGAACTGTTATGGAAATTTGAAGGAAGAATTGAAAGAAAATTCAAAATTCAAAAAATTGAAGGAAGAAGAGGTAGACTAAAGAAGAAGTGGGTGAATACGATCGAGGAAGATATGAGGACTGCTGGTGTGAGCAGGAAGGATGTGGAAGATCATGCTAAATGGAGGTTTAAGGAGGCCAACCTCAAATATCCAAAAATGGGATAAAGGCGAGGGAGATGGTGTTGATATATATATATTTTACATAAATAATTGTATATCTTTTATACTTTACTAAATTCATTATAGTATGACATTAATACCTATTGAAATTTCAACATTAAGTATTTAAATTACATCATAAATATTTCACTGTTATAACTAATTGATTTTATAAATAGTTAAAATGTTTTTAAATATAATTAAAAATATAAATTTGTTGGTCATTAAAATTACTGTTATATTGAAATCTGGTTATTATATTTGTATAATTTTAAAAAGTAATATGGATAGATTTTGTCATTGAGTAATAATTGTTGGTATAATAATAAATTTACAAATTGCTCACTTTTGTAGTAAAAACTATTACTATTGACCATTTTGTTCTTGCATAGATCATATAATTATATTATTTATATAATATAATTATAAATATAATTATAAATTTATTATTATAAAAAACTAATTTTTATCTTTAGAGAAACGTCGTCATTTTTCTGTGTTAATGAAGTTATTTAATCAATAAATTTTGAATTTGAATCATTGTTGATGTATAAAAAATTATTTTGTATTTTATGTTTTACCATAATTTCTTGTAAATTATAAATTGAGTAATACATTGCTAGTAGGTGCCCATGTAATTAATAAAAAATGAAAATTACTTATTTGCTATTTTAAATTTTATGTTGAGTTACAAATCGTAAAATTAAAATATTTGTCTATGTAGTGTTTTTATAATATTTTAATTTTATTTCATTTTATGTTAACTATTGGTATAATTTATTCTTTAAATCAATATTTAAAATAAATAAGTAAAATGCATTCTATTTATAATGTTAATGAACTATAACCACAGTAGAAAGTATGCATTAAATCAACATATAGAACATGATGTAATGATTTTTTATAAATATAATCAATTTTAATAATCCAAACAATTTATAGCATTTTAATACCATGTCAAATGGTAATCTATATTTTCATTTTTTCAATTTTATAAAAAAAAAAAAACTGAAATTTAGACATTTTAAATATATAAAATTTGTATCGTTAGTGCCATATATTTTGTTGGCTGGTTATTTTAATTTTAATTACTATCATTATTAAGATATATCAGTAGATTAGACCATCAAACTTATTGGCTCCAACAAAAAATTATTTTCAATTTTTATATAGAGACATATTTGTTAATTTATTACTGAATAACCTATCAAATAATACTATATCAAATTTTTGTTTCATGTTTTTAACAATATTGGATTATCGTTACAATTTTGGTAATGATGATTATTGATGTAATGCGATATTTCACAAATCCCTTTTGATATCTTGTGCATAACCATAAAAAGAAATTGACCTTGGTGTTTGTTCAAGTAACTCAAGTCGAATTATCGGTAAAAATATTCGTTCATGTTGCAAATTTCAAATGAATTTCACTAACATTTGTAGTTACATATTTTACAAACAACCCAATATGAGAAAAAGTTGCGACGTTGTATTAATTTGAGTCTTAATCCATTGGTCGTCATATTACCCTTAACAGATAGGGATATATTAATATATATAATTAATTGATCAGATGTGTGGGGGTGGGCTAGGTAAACGCCGTAATTTGCTAAAAAATGTCTAATTTTTATTTTTGTTGGTACTCTTAAGCGAACGTGTAGGTTATGATGTTATGTAAAGAGGGTGATTAGCAGTGACTGAGACTTATTTCCTATTCCGATCGCGCGCCGTCGGACGCCCACTGCCTACAAATCGTAATATATATATATATATAACCATCGCTGTTGGTTGTCCGGTTTTGTGCGGCAGTCCGGTGGCGGACGTTAATCCATGACGAAAACAAAACCGCTGTTGCCATATCTCATCAGCAATCCATCCGGCGTCGTGCGCGCGCGCTGCGCCGCGTTCGTTCATTCGTTGTCCGTTGCCGCCCGTCTGTCACGTTCGGTATTAAGGCGGTGGCGTAGATCTGGAGGGGGAGCTCCCCGACGTTCTTATATATACACATTGTATATACCTATCGATCGTCGCACACGACTCGTATCGTTTGCTGTGCTTGTGCACGCACCCAATAATGCGCATGCGCATGCGCACATATACAGCTCCTACATCACTATGCTTGCCGCGTAGTGCGGTGCCGGGCTGCCATTCGCTCGCTTATTTTTATATTGTATACGTGCGACCGTGGTACGCACCACTGTGACTATTGTATCAGACGCACATCGATATGTTACTCTTGAATTGTCCCAAGTATTTTATGATATGCCGATGCGTATTTCGTGGACCGTAAAATTTGATTATATCCGAAAACGATATATTAGGTTTTTCGGAGAGACGGTGTAATTTGTTTTCGGTATATCCGAAAATATTATTGTAAACTTTATTGTCATTTTAACAACTTTTGTAACATTATTATGTAATGGTGATAAAGTCGTTTAAGCTCTTACGATGACAAGTAGATTAGTGTCCGTCCATAGTCTGAGTATCGATGACGCACCGTAAACCGTTGTTAACGTATACGCATTGCCCGCCAGACAATTGGAAATTGTCCGGCGTGAACATTTATTATGTAGTAGTTGTCCTTTCGGTTGCGTTTTTCTTATCTTTTATCGAATTATGTTATATATATATATTCGCAATAGTGCCGACGTCAGTCATTACTATTGCCGTGTGTGTTCGTCGTAATTATTAATTCCGCGAAAACGTCAGACAAACAATGGTAAATCACACGGTTCACGGTTGCCCGCCGAAAAGATTCGAATCCGAAATCGGCGGCGATTGGCGGGCGCGCACAATCGATTGTGCGTAGTGCGCTGTGCCCGCGATTGTGCAGCCGTGCATTGTACCAACACGCGATGTTGGTGGGGGTAGGACGCAGCGTCCGCCGTATGCTTGCCCATGTTCCACCGCGCGCCAGTCCTCTGCTCTATACCGCCGCGCCACCCTTTTAAATGCGTACTCCGTTGTGCGTTTTCAATCTCGTCCGGCTGTGAAACGCGCGCGCATACACGCACACATTCACAAACGGGCGCGCGCACATACATACATACGCAGTTGCTCCGTACAAAATAATTTCGTAATACGTTTATATATATATATATATATATATAAATTACGTAGAACGCATTTTTGCTCTCGACTCCGCGTACCGCCGTCGCCATCGAATCTCGTCGCGTATCAGTGTTAGTATAGTGACTGTGTCAGACGCGAGTGTCTGCCGTCGTTTATCCGTCGCCACGCAATATTTCTATCGCGTCGGCTGTCCACATCCATTATAGGTAAGTTAGAACGGCCGGCTGTGTCGGTGCACGCGACCGAGTCATTCGTTATATCGCCACCAGCCGGCCGGTGTGTAATCTATTTTTATCGCGCCAGCATTCCCTAGCCGTCAGTAACGATGATTATTCCCCCCCCCTCTTTCTCCGTCTGTGTCTGCTCTCCGTTCGTGGTTCTTAGCGTTTGCTAACAACGGAGTTTTTACTCACCGACGATTTTTTTATGTCAATTGTTCGGGGGTGGTTTTTTAGACTCGTGTATATTTTTATTTCTATCCCCCGCGCCATTATTACATTATCACTCGCGATGGTTGATGGTCGACCTACACGCTGGACACCACCCGTCGCTTTCTCCATCGTTCACAGACCGCCACCGCATGGTTTTTACACCGAACACACCTCCCGTTTATATTTTACCGAGGAGAATGAAGGGAGAGGAGTGGCACGCAATGCGGCAATCGCATTCCACGACTGTGTGTCATTCGCGCGTATACACACCACACACGTACGTGATCGTACTGTATTTTCACTGGTAACTTGGTTGTGGAGCCCATGACTCGCGAACCACGAACAACGACGAATAAATTTCGTGTTGAATAATGCGTTGTTTTGAGACTTCCTCGCGTTTCCTCCTTAATTTCACTAACCGTCAACCCGCCACCCATTCATTATGTATACTTTTGTAAGATGTGTGGATGTTAGGTTACCTAACGACAGCCGTATACGACAAAATAATAATTGACATTTGATGCAGTACGGCGTGTCTTCTAAAAAATTTCTCTCGTCTTCGAGATTTCCTAACAGAGTTTCGTATTAAATCAATAATATTATGAAATTGTTGTCGTATTATGCTATGCATGGAAAAGATGAGGACGTCGTGTTTGTTTCTATAATCTAAAAAAAACAGACCCGTATTTTGATTGGAAATATCCGGTTACTTTGCTACCTTGATGTGTTAAACAATGCATTTTTTAAAATCTATATTTAACTAAACCCTAGTTTTATGATTATGTTATAGTGTATATTTTGGGAGTGAGCTTGTTTAAATCGGTACTTCAACAATTACGTATATAGTGTTTTCCTCTTATAAGTTATATTACTCTCATTTTAAAGGAGTTCTGAGTTCATGACATTCACCATCCATTATCTTGAGTATAATTAACAACGAAAAAATATGTTGTCCGTTCTGATGATTAATAATGGTTGATAATGCGAACTACCATTTTATTATTTAACATTAATGATTTATTTTTATTATCTATTTAATTACTCGCCGAATATAAACTTGTGATCATGTCATATGAAAACTGCCTCTATATTATAACATAATAATTAGTTTTTGTGTTTTGTCTAGTATGAAATTATAATTAACATGAAGTTATGCTATATCATTTAAATAATTATATAAACATAATGTAAATGACTACAATCCTATTACAAGAGCTATGTGACCAGTGTTTAAGCTGTTAAGTTGAATTTAGATTCAAATAAAGAATTAAAAATTGTAGATGAATAATTTTAATGTTAATTAATCGATTTTCTTAATAAATGCTACTTCTGAAACATTTTTGTACACCTCAATATCATTGTCTATTAAATATGTTGACGAAAAAATGATATCCATTTTTCTCAAAAATACAATATTGAATATGATATTCATTATCAAAGATATAATATTACATTAATATTAATTTAACCTGTGACATGTATGTATTTTTAATGATAACATTTAAAATTATAACACTTTACATGTAGATATATGAGCCTCAGGGCACCTAATTCAATTATAATATTATAATATTAATTAATTTTATTTACTTTTTAAACAGATGTAATAATTATAATCAAATACTAAATCAAAAGGTAAAACAATTTGTTTTAGTTGAATTCTTTATTTCCTGGACCTATTTAATAATAATAATTTAATATTTGTTTATGTAGACAATTTGAGATAAACCATATTGTTTGATTTGTTAAGGTTAAATTAGTCAGTTGGTAAAGTTAAATATCAAATGTCTGGAGATAAAGAGGACTCGGTTCAGAGAGCCAAGCTGGCCGAACAGGCTGAACGTTATGACGATATGGCAAGCTCAATGAAATCTGTAACTGAAACTGGCGTGGAGTTGTCTAATGAAGAGCGCAATCTGCTTTCGGTAGCCTACAAAAATGTTGTGGGTGCTCGGCGTTCATCATGGCGAGTGATTTCTTCAATTGAGCAAAAGACAGAAGGTTCTGAGAAGAAACAACAGATGGCAAGAGAATATCGGGAAAAGGTTGAAAAGGAACTTAGAGACATCTGCTATGACGTGTTGGTATGTATCTCTTATTATTGTATTTTAGGTTTATTATTTGTTTTATTTCCAGCTCATTAGTATGAATATCCATATTATATGAAATTAATTAATAAAGTAGCATTTTTATATCTATAATAAGTGTTCATTTAATCTTTCTGAAAATTATATATATATTTGAATAATGAACACCTATTATATTACTTTTTTATAGTTTTTATTAATTTTATAAATATTTTGTTTTGTAGAACCTCCTGGACAAATATTTAGTCCCCAAAGCGAGTAATGCTGAAAGTAAAGTTTTCTACCTTAAAATGAAGGGCGATTATTATAGGTATCTGGCGGAAGTAGCTACTGGTGAAACTAGAAATGGTAAGTTGTTTTCTCATAATGATAGTTAAATAATATTCGCTTTTAATATATTTTAGTTATTTTATAAACTACATTTTAAATTACAAATATTTAAAACGAACTGCCTTTCTTAATTAATAATTAAAATCCCTGTCATCTATATTATTTATTACCTATTCTATAAATTAAATTATTTGTTTGGATTATTAGATATTGTGTGATAAAGTTTAATATTAGTTTCTTCTATATATGTATTATATTTATGTTTCTATTCAGTTTAAGAGTTTACCGAATGAGATATAAAAACTGGTTACTTCCATATATTTGCTGTTACCATGCATATATTTCCATGCTTGTCAATAGAAGCATTGTTGAAATATGCGAACTGGTATACTCTTTAATTAATTAGTTTAAAATTTAAAATGTCGTGATTTATAAGTTATTTTAAACAAGAAAAACTTAAGTAAATAAATAATACTATACATCTGTTATAACTATATATTTGTGTATCTATGTATTTACAATAATTTGCTGCAAAAAAGTTTTTCGACTATTATTTTTAATTAACCAACATTAATAAAATGTATTTAAAATCTTATTTGATTTTAAAAATGGCTTTTACTAAAACAATTGAGTATCTAGTTTAAATCTAAATTATATTTTAACACTTATAAATTTTAGTATATTTAAAATTCCTTATAAATTTAATCTTGAATCATATGATGTTTTATTGATATAACTTTCGTTCTTCTGATATAGTATGAGGAACTATTTTCATAGCTGATGATAAAAGATAACATCTAATTAAATAAACTTCACAAAGTGAAAATTTATCGAAATTTTGAATGCATATTTTGAATAAAATAAATATGTACTTTTATCAAACTAAAAAACAATAGTTTGTTTTTATATTCTGCATTATTTCATTAAATTATGTTTTAAAAATAACTCATTCTTTTGAAGTGTGTGAGGATTAGTTATGGTTTATGTTGGTGATAGAAGCTAAGTAATTAGAAAAGATTTAAACTTAAAACATTTTCTAATTCCATATTAAATTATGTTTTTTCAATATTTTAGATATTAATATTATTTGTTTTTGTACTAAAAAAAACCAAATATTTTGTTTAAATATTATTACATCAGATGATAAAAAATAACTTTCGTTCTTCTGAGATTGTGTAAGGAGAATGTTATTATTAAACTGATGATTATTGTTAATATATAAATGTTATTTATTGCATACAATTAAAATTTTGTTTTTAGAATTTTTGGATTTGGGCTAAAGTTTTTAATTATATTTACTATTTTCTTTTTATTATATGATGTTAAAATAAATAACTTTCGTTCTTCTGAAGTTATTTGAGGAATTTATTAATTTACTGATGATTAAATATTTCACCTATTGAGAGAGAAAATAATTAGTTTATAATTGTTAACTATTTTGTTTTATCAAATTTTTATAATATTTCAATATACCATTTGTTTGTTATTATGTGTTTAATGCTATATATTTTAACTATTAATGGCAAAAATGATATAATTTATTTGTGTTGTAAATAATTTATAACTATTTTACGTAATGAAAATAGCTGTGGTTGACGATTCTCAACTAGCATACCAGGATGCATTTGAGATCAGTAAAGCAAAAATGCAACCAACACATCCAATCCGATTGGGTCTGGCATTAAATTTCTCTGTGTTTTTCTACGAGATACTAAACTCACCAGACAAAGCTTGCCAGTTGGCGAAACAGGTATTTATTTCACAAAATATAACATATTTGTTTTTATTATTGGCATTTAGGGGTGGTAGATGATTCACAAAAAGCATATCAGGAGGCGTTTGATATAGCCAAGTCAAAAATGCAACCTACTCATCCTATTAGACTTGGATTGGCGTTGAACTTTTCGGTTTTCTATTATGAAATCATTAACTCCCCGGCTCGTGCTTGTCATTTGGCCAAACAGGTACCCATACTCTTCCCAGTGAATCCTGAAATTGTTTGGAATGTTCAGTGGCGGATCGTTAAATTCGATTCATCTTAAATAAAATTGGCATATGAATTTTAAGTCCTAAAAATTTATGAATTTGGTAGATTTACATACAATTTTCGTCATTTTAAATTATGATTTTTGTATAAAGTCTAGAGAAATTTATGTTCCGCCATTGTTTTATAACAAGTTTAATTTTTGAGCTTCTTCAATATCTAACCCAAATATTTAATCTATTACCATTGTGATTTCTGCATTAAATTGAACAACAAGAAAAATAATTGTCGTACGCTTTTTGCTTTAATAGGTTAAAAATAATTTGTAAGTAGTTCTATAAGTTCTTGGTCTTCTAGTTTTGACTATAATATGATATATTGTTAAAAATAATGTTTTCTTGTGTGTATATGAATTTCGATTATTTTTAATGGGGACTGAAATTTCGAATGCACTAATGCTTCATAATTTGTATGTTTGAAAATAATTTTTTTAATTGATATTATTGTAACGTTCTAATTATATTTTTTAGGCTTTTGATGATGCTATTGCTGAGCTGGACACATTGAATGAGGACAGCTACAAGGACTCAACACTCATCATGCAACTGTTGCGTGATAACTTGACGTTATGGACGTCTGATACGCAAGACAACGATGAGCCCCAGGAAGCCACTGGAGACAACTAACTTTTACTAAAAATATTTAATATAAAATAAAACAACTATAATAATTTTTAATAAAGCAAAACAAACATTTACACACTTCCGCGAGAAACTACAACCCTTCATCTTCCACCCTCCCTCACAATTGCGCTCTCACAACACGCTCTTTGTTTTTGTTTTTTTTTATATATATACCTGTTCTCTAAAAACAAAAAAACTCGAATAAGAATAAATAAACACATTTTTTTCTTTATTAGTTTATATTAATTATTATTAAA